>SSHR01000358.1:0-59149 GCA_006518225.1 Fusarium neocosmosporiellum | reverse complement strand
TCCTGGGCGGGCACTAAGGAGGGACGGGACGAGGCAGGGATTTAGTTTGAGGCTCTTGTGTCGGGCCCCATCGTGTGCAACTCTAGATCAACGACATGCCTTGGCTTGTGAGGATGAGAGGGACGACGTTGGAGGTGGATGGATGGGATGCTTACCCCCTGTCATGATGAGGTCTCATGTTGTACTCTGGTGGTCTTGCTTTATCCGAGTCATATGAACCTTGGGGGATGGGTAAAAGGGTATGGAGAGTGTTAGCCCTTAGCTGGGGAAGAGCCAGAAAGACATGCTCAAGAGGGTTCGACATGGGTTAGTGAAGGGCCAGAATGGCATTGCCAAAAGGATTGGCTAGACTTTGCGCAGCTCTCGCCCGTGGAATCGCTCAGTCATGAGGTGTCTTCATGGCGACGGCTGATTGGCCAGTCACATATTGCTTTTTCTTGACCAAGGACATATAGGGTAAACAGGTTAGACTTTTCGTATCCATTCAAGCTAAATCCCATGCAAACTAATAAGTAATGCTGGCTCTAATATACGTACACAAAGTTGGGGTTCTCCTTGTCCGTCAGGTCATTGAACGCCGTCGCGTTTAGCTCATCAGTCGCACCGTCGCCCGCTACCCGGAGAGCCTCACGCTGCCTCTCCTTGCGCTTGTTCTCCCACATGAACGAGTAGCGGAAGACGAAAAAGAGGGCGAGCTCAATGCAGTTGGAGACGAGAAGCGAGCCAATGCCAAGGTGGTAAGATGGGGCTTGATCAGAGCGGTAGAAAAAGGGGCTAGCAATGTTGCCAATACAGGCGCCGAACCAGATCATGCCCGACACAATCATCTTCTTAGACTGCCCGCCCGTGTTGGAGGTGATGAGAGAAAGGCAGATGACAAATGAAGCCTGGTAGGAGCCAGTGAGGTAACTTCGAGAGCCGTCAGCGTGGTTTCGAGTGGGATCAGGAACTCAATTGGTACTCACAAGCAGATCAAGCGACCGACGTAGGCATCGGTAGGAGCAAGGAGGAAGCCGAGCGCGCCGGCGATGGTGGGGAGCATGAAGATGGCGCAGACAAGTGTCCGGCTGTTGGGCGGCATGTACCTGTTCGCCAGCGCACCCAGGCCGATCCAAATGATGACGAACACGCCCTGGGGGATGCCCAGGAGAGCAGTGTGGAGCGTGTCAAAGCCGAGGCCCTTGATGACGAGCGTCGAGAAGTTGGAGATGCCGCCGCTGGGGATGTTGGACACGAACCCGAGCAGAGTGAAGAGCCACGTCTTGTAGTCGAGGTAAGCCTCCTTGACCTGACCCCAATTGATCTTGCGCTGCTCGATACCAGTCTGGTTGCGGCGGATACGTGCAATCATGATAAGTTTCTCATTGTGGCTAAAGCCCCAAATGGTCCTGGGAGAATTTGGTAGCATGAACAGCAGGGTGATGGCCCAGGCTGCGCAAAAAGCCCCGACTACGAGGAACTCGTAGCGCCAGGACTGAAGGGCTCCCTTGATGTTTCCGATACCATAACCTATTGAGGCTCAGGTTAACATTGTTGAACAGCAAGACAGGGGGCGAATACTGACCGATCAAGCCTCCACCCGCGACACCAACACCGTTAAAGGCATACCAAGCCGCGATGCGGCTCGGCTGCTCGGCACGGGTATAGTACATCGAGGTGATGAGCATGAAAGCCGGGTCGGCGATGGCTTCAAAGGCTCCCGACAGGACGCGAAGAGCGAGGAGGCCGCCGAAGTTGTGTGCCGCGGCTTGAGCCATGAGGAGAGCACCCCACATGAAGATGTTGAAGGCCAGGTAGTAGGCTGGCGGACTGCGCTGCATGAGGAGGTTGGACGGGATGGCCCAGAACAGCCAGCCAAAGTAGAAGCTGCTCGAGAGCCACGAGTACTCGTCGCCTTGAAGGTTGAGGTCCTCCTTGAGGCCAAAGATGGCGGCGTATGAGCTATACGAGGCTGGTCAGCCATGGACAGGCGTGTACGACACAGAATACTCACAGAGTGGTCTTATCCACGTAGTAAAAGAAGTAGCAGATGCCTAGTAGAGGAATGATTCTCATATCAATCTTCCTTAGGACTCTCTTCTCCTGTTCCGCGTCGATGTCTTCGTCGGACGGGTAACGGGCAAGCGCCTCGACGTACATCTCGTGCTGTTGCTTGTCGAGATACCTGGGCTTCGCCACAGAACTCTCGTTAATCTCTCCGACACCCTCTTCGACTTCATGGTGACCGATGTCGTTGCTTGAAGGTTGCTTATGTGGTTTGATCGCCGGCGGGGCGGCATCGGCGTCGGTGCCGGCCATGGTGGAGTGCAGACTAAAAGGGACCCGATATATGCCCTCAAGTCTTATGAAATCGGCCAGATCTGCCAGATTCTGCGAGAAACTGGCCAGAGAATGGCAGAAGAAGATTAGCGATGGCGGCTTTATAGGTGCCCCAGGAGGAGCAGATCTGCTCGCCGATAACGACGCAAGCTGGGCCCTAGAATGGGTCGAGGAAGCAATCTGGTGGAGCATCTCCACACACAGCTTAAGTCCCCTGGAGGGTAGAAACGAACGACTCCCGCACAAGCTTGGGGAGAGAACCGCTGTTGGAGTTGTGATGGTCTCATGGTGGGGTTTGCGGGGCTTCATCAAGCAGCCCGCCCGACTGAGCAGTTTCGATGATGAATCGAGGGCGGTTCCGAGTTCAAAACGACAGCCATTAGCTAATTGAATACAACAAAAGGCGGTGTCTGACCTGGGAGCTGAACCTTCAAGGTGCCGATATCGCTCCTGGGCCCTGTCCTTATCGTGGCCCGTGTCCAACTTACGAAGCTGGAGTACTACCTCGTCATGATGATCCTTTCCGAGGATCCCAAGGTCGACAATCATGAGTTTCACGGTCGGTATTTGATCAAGCCCCGAGCGATTCAATCACGGCAATAACTACTGGGTCCGGAGATCTGCTTGGCGAATCGCTTAGCCGTGCCGTACTCTCGCACCTAACCGACGTACGTGCCGAGAAATTCCCTCAAATCAGGGGTCTTAGCGACGCCGTTATTTCCCACCAATCCGATATTATAGTTGGAAACTTAATACAACTGCTGGCCATGTCGATCTGGGGAAGCTTGTCAGCGATCGAGGAGAGACGTGGAGATGGTTGGGGGTGCCAGATTGGGGGTGGGTGCTAGCTCGACGCTAATCGTTGCCTCTGAAGTGAAAACAGCATGCTGAGATGCGAAAGACCTAGACTTAGAAGCGATGTAATGTTTATAAGAGCTAGAAGGGTCGTCCAAAGAGTGGCCTCGAAGAACTAACATGCAGCGAAGCGAAAGCGCCGATGGGGTCAGCCAGGGATGCAGCGAGGGATAAAGCAAGGTAATTGAACCCACCTATAGATAGGCCATAGCGAGATAACCTGGATTTCTTGTCGAAACGGCACTAGAGGCCATACCTAAAAGGCGGCGAAAGGGAAGATGACCTGGTTGCATCTATTTTTGAGTCTTGTTGATGTCCAAGCTTCTGCGGCGGCAGAGGTTCAAGTCTCGCTGGTGGTTAATAATTCTCCTGTGGATGCGTCTGGCCTGATACTGTTTGATCTAGGCCAAGTCAAAGGTGAGAAAGAGACAAATTTTGGTTCATTGAGCGTACCAGGGAAGAAGGGAAGCAATATTGACGTGACAAAGCCCAGTCCACCACTATCCAGCGACACCAAAATCAAACTCGGGGGAGACAGGTAGCTGTTTGCTATCAAAGGCAAGCCTTCCCTAAGGAAAGAACCTGTGATCATAAGAAGCAGAGGCAGAGATGTGTTATCAGCAAATAGAACCATGTATATATCAAGTGTAAATGTTAAATATGGCCCTGGTCGGCGTACAAAGAGAGTCTGGCGCTTGTTGAAGTGACAAATGCTGCCACGACTGTCAAGAAGGTGAAGAAAAGACAAGACTTTTGTGTGTAAATCGGGCGTAACAAAAAAACGGGAGTAAGTCCTGGCATGAAAGAACCAAGTAAGAACAAATGACAGTCTTCTGCAACCAGCTGAGCCGTACAGCATTCCGTGGCCAAATTGGATCAAAGGACCAATGGCTCTTCAACTAACGGGAGTCAGCGCCTGTCGGGCTGCGACAGTTCAAGACTTTTCTCTGACCTGCGTGCTGAGGGCAAAGGAGCATGGGTACAGCATCGGTAAGGCGTAGGTTTGTAGGTTGTAGTTATCGACGGCCGAAGGACAGGAGTGCTGCTGGCCTAACCATCCCTTTCCAAGTTTCTGAAGATCCTTGGCCAGTATGGCAAGAGTGAGGGAGCGTGCTGGTGAATCATGACTGTTTGGATACAAGCAACAAAGGATCGGTAGAACCTTAAGCTCTACACTTGTCCCACTTCGACGCGCGTTGGAATTTGTATTGAGGGCTATTCAAGGCTTTATACCCCCTTCTGGTTGAAGCTGGCATGGTAGACGCTGGTTGAATGATGCAAGATCCTTTTGTTGAGCTTAAGGGTACCGAAACTGGGCCCCAAGGCCGGCCAAGTCAGCCTTGACATCCTCCATGTTTCGTCGGAGACGAACACAACGAGGCAATTGTCGCACAAGACTCTCTTCGCAAAGAACATAGGCGGAGAATGGATCATCGCGGGCGGGAGCGTTCAGGTAGCGAGTCAATATGAAAGGGACCTCGATCGAAGGGGAGGGGGTTTGGTCGGTCAGGGCGTGGACGTCGTGGTCTCCGCTGCTACAAATGGTACGGTTAGCCAGAGGCCAGCATGATATAAAGATATGTGCTGGAAAGACAATGGTTTCGAGACGAATGGATACTGTGTTATAAATCGTACCTTGTTACTGACAGCCAAAGGCTCTGCTGCTGTCTGCTATCCTGGGAACTCATTTCGATGTGTTGGAGAAGCGTTTCTTGCTTGAAGAATCGTACCGTGCCACGTGGAGAGCTGGGCTGTGTTCTGGACGGGGAGGAGCGCTCACCGTGTGCTTGAAGAACCTTGGTGAAGAGCAGGAACATCAAGACATGCTCAGATTCTCCGTTCCCTTTAAGTAGTCCAGAGAAGCTGAAAGAGCTCTCGACTTGCTGGTCGGTACCCATCCCCACGCCGTCATCCTGGAGCCATGGCAAGCCGACGATGTCTCACACTCCTCATCCTCTATGATGTTCCAGAGACCGCAATGCAAGGGAGACGGGAATGGGCTGGGGGGACGGCGTCGGCTCGTCCCTTAGGGTGCAGTAGTGCGCGGGCTTGAGAAGCGGGAGGGAGTCAGTCGTGCGTTTAGCTGTCGGCAGGCTATGCAATTATGGTTAGTAGATGTCTTGGACAAGAAACAAAGCTTACAAGAGTCGAGAGATGAGGGGAATGTGAGGGTGAGGGCAGATAGAAGTGGCTCACCTGAGCTTCAAGATGCCTATGGCATTAAGCGAAAAGTGACAGATCACTGAATGGACTCGGCGGTCGGGCTGACTTGGCGTATGCCGGCCGGTGATGGCGCTTGACGTGATACGCCCAAAGGAGGCGAGGGAAGGGGAGACAAACCAGAAGGGTCCCGAGTCCTCGTTGCGATGATTTTTTTTGATGCGTCTGAGTGCGATGGCCCTCGGCTTGAACTGATTGGCCGTGATGAGAGAAAGAGAGAGATGCAGGGGCTGATTCTTGTTGAGAGGGTGATTGTGATTGTGATTGTGTCGAGAGCTAGGGACTGGGGGAAAGACCCCCCCAGCACGCAACCCCCTCCCGGGCCGCTTTTCTCCAGGAAGGCACACTCCCCCAAGGTAATCTCACCAAGGAGGGGGAGGGGGGTCCTCACAGCCTTGTCTTGCTTTCGCCCGGCTCGTATGCTGTCTTTGGCTTGGCCTTGTCGAATAAGGGCGTTGTGCGGCATCAAGATAGCTAGAGAGAAGCATAAGTGTTTCACTTCATCACCACATACCCAGTTAAACCAGAAGATAACCGGTGTCATGTCTTGAACGAAACACCGCATCTTCCGCAACCGCCAATTGCTCCATTAGTGTTCTTGTCTGGTGCGGTTTGTGGTGGTGTAGCACGGGAATAACTTGACCTAAGCTGGAAGCGGCCATGGTCAATGGGCAACTCTAACGGAGGCTATCTCGATCGTTCCTTCCCGTCCCCGCCGGCTTCATCTTTCCGGAGTCCCGAGCTCTCATCGCGATTGCGCCAGGATCCCCTTGTCCACACTTTACATCGACTTATTAGTTGACTGGGTCGTGTGTGAGACTGGGAGAGATGTTGAACCAGGTTTTATGCAAGAGCACAATACCCATGCTTCCATGTACGTACCTGCAGCCTGTTCAGCGGGGTACACGCCGTCCGTCTGGCGGCTGCCAGGGAGATGCGCTCACCGCCATGGATTCTCCATCTGGGCACCGGATGCGGCTGGGCTTAGCAGGAACTCTGCTGAGGTTTGTCGCACAATTTGTACACTTTATAGGACTTTATACGCAGGTGATGCCTATTGCGTCGATGCACCGTCAATTGAGCTCTTGCCATAAATTCCTCAGTGCCTAGCATAAGAGCCCTCCCTGCGCTCAACACCAAGGAAGACGATGATGACAGAGCAAGCCACGTCTCTTTCTAATCATATTTTTTCTTTTTTTTCTCCGTCACTTTCAGTCGCACTGTGCCTACCTTTGACAACTCGCACCCCCAGGCCCCCACCACCACTGCTGCGCACTTTTCTTTTTTTCCATTTCGCTTGACATAACAGCAGGAGGGTGTCGATCGATAAAATATCCATGCTAAATGGACCCATACCTGGGTGTCAGAGGCTGGACATGTCACGCTTACGGGACCCATCTAAGCGGCACCGATTCGGATTGGATGGCGTAGTGCTTCGTACGGGGAAATAGTTATAGTTGACGACATCCCATCTCGTCGCTTCGAAGATGGTGTTCGTTGTGGTTTCCCTCCAAATCCAGGCTTTAATTCGACAATCAGCACTCTTGTGGCTTTTGGATGTCAATATGTGTTGGCCTGGACGTTCTGCCTGGCGACAGTTCACCCATTTCGCATTATGCCAAGTCACTGCTGGCTGGATTGCAGCACTCATCGATATCGCAACTGCCTGGCCTGGGAACTGGATTAAACTCCTTGTAACCGCCATGGTGTGGTGGGCTGAGCGACCAAAAAGAGCCTGGTGCATCGCCGATGATGGAGCCCCCTGCATTGGGTGTGTTGAAATGAATTTCACTTGCTTCGCATTTGGGGGTGAAAGCTGCGGGACGAGAGACGATAATCTAGGCACCAACGAACAAAGTGGCATCGCGTCTTGGTCTGAATCGCCTCTTTGCTTCTCGGTTTTTGAGTCAATACTATTCTGCTCAACCAATATATGAAATGCTCAACATCGGGACCATCGGCGAGGTCAATCACTCTGCTACTCGAGGCACTGAGCTTGCTTAGCGGCAGGGAAATACGGTGAACGCTTGTGTAAGCCTCACTTAAGCCCTTGTTCTGACAGCCTGGCTCTTGAGTCATGAGCTTCCGCCACACCACCATCCCCCCCTTCGTGAGGCTCTGCTTGAGAAAAAGACCAGCTCTCATTGGCCGTCCCGATGAGAGTTTGGACGCTCGGCTCTGAGGTGAGAGACAACAAGACTTGAGATGGATCGATGGATGGACTTGCTTTTATGGGCTAGGCGTACCCGACCCGAAAGTATAACGCCCCAAACCCCTTCAGCATCGCTTGGGAAAGCGCCTTCTAGCATTGTTCTCTCCCCTCAGAGACCAGAGGGAACTGGCCGCCCCTGAGCTCAGCGTTGAGGTGAAGACGAGGCGACATGGGCGTCCTGAGTGATGTGCCCCGAGACACGATGGGCAGAAAAGGGGCGTGTGATTAAAGCATGGCCACAATTCACCAGCGGCACGATCCCTCTTCCCTGCGTGAGAGGTCGTACCCAGGCTAATTTAGTGGCCGACAGTGGACAAAGGCCTCTAAATGCTCAGGGCTGCGTGCAGTCTCTTCAGTCTGTCCTGAGCGCAAGTGCGCTCCGCATTCCCGCGTTCCCGCGGCCGATCGCCGTTTCCGGAGACGGCATCATCTTCTTCGCCGAGTCTGTCCCTCGCTCCGGGACCGCTTTCAGGTGGTCTAGTACTGTGATGGCTAAGCTGGCGATGATCTTGGGGGCCGACATCTTCAGCCAGAGTGGCCGTTGGGCGGAGTTTCACAGGTTCTCCACAGGCCCTGCGCATGTCTCTATGTCATTTCTTGTACAGGGCGAGGACAATTTTGCTTCTTGAAGAATCCTAATCATCTTGCCCGCCCCGTGGAAAAGGAGTTGGCTGGCACATGGTCCCTGAAGGAGCGACTGCTCTCTTCTCCATCGGAAACGGTCTTCCACCAGAGGCACGCCCCGTCTCAGATGTGCCGTGGCCGCATGGAAGGGATTTAGCCTTGATCTGCAGTTGTAAGGAGAGGCTGGAGTTAGGGTCTACCAGTTACTCGGCGCTGGCTGTTGGCTCACCAGGATGAAACCCGGGCGTGAACCTGAGCGGTCCGCCGTCACTGCCCTACAGCGGTTTCTGCACCATTCTCAGCCCCGTCAGCTTCACCTGTGAGCTTGTTGGCCCGTATCCTCCTGAACTTGTTTTCGCATCACCGTCAAGGCCACCCCCACCTGTCTTTTCTCGTCCCGGACTCTGTCGCCCACCACCGCCCCGAGGACCTGGATCACATATGCCCTAATGTACTTCAGCGGAGTCCGGAATATTCATTCGCTCGCGCTACTGTAGCAATCCTGGATGCTCGTTTATCTTGCGTGTTGTTTGACGGATGTGATTCCTCCCCCTTTTCCAGAGTGCCATGTTGTTTTCTCAATTGATGAAAAATTTGCACAGGAGCCTACGTGTTGTTTTAGCCCTGTCCTGGCCTACGCATGAGAGACCTACCACACGCTCTTCGCGTTGTCGAAGGCGCCAACGGGCTGGAAGCTGAGCTTGGGAGTCCCCACCCCCTTAACTCCGTCACGGCCCACGTTTTTTTAGTGGCATCTTAGGTAGTACGCCCTAACAGGTGAAACTTCAAGCTGAAAGGTTTGGAGCGGCATGGGTTCCGAAGGATGCCCCGGATGCCCCATCATATCAATATCATCGTCAATCTGTAGGCCCGGTTCCCCTGGGATGACACTGATGTCAATTTTGAAGGTCAAATGCAAAGAGAACCGCTCTTGGGCGGCACCTTGACGTTGGCAAAGGACTACTAGAGTCCAGGCCAAAAGGCGCGCTGCTGCGGTACGACATGGGCAAGGTAGGGGAGGTCTGACGATGCCGCCGGCTCGATCGCGAGGGCGAAGTAGTGAAGTCTTGGAAGAGAACTCGGTCGTCGTTTGTTTCACTCGAGTCCTGCTGCATCAAGAGCCAGTCCGGGAAGTATTTCGAGCAGTGTGATGAACAGTGGGATCTCATTGATCGCCAAGTGAATGGCAAGGGGCATGACCGTGGCGTCGTACGGCAAATGCCTCGATCCTGTCCTCATCATGGAGATGGAATAGAAGCAAAGACAGCTGCCAATGCATGCCTTGTTCGAGAATAAGTAAACTCTGATTTGCACCATGGTTGGGCGTCAGAGCTGTGATCATGTCTCAATGAAGATCGGGTAGATTGCGAGGAGACAGAAAAGAAAGCAATGAATCGATGTGGGAAGGAGATTGGGAAAGAACTGTTATCATCTGGGACTTGAATGCCTCAACAAGTTTCGGGACCAGCAAGGCCCGAGCTAAAAGTGTGATAGAGACCTTTTTGGTGTGTGTGCTATGATATGAAGCTGGACTGTGCATGTTGTGCTCGTGGGTTGGTCGGCTGTGAATCCCGTTGCTAGCTAGGTGTGCCTCTACTCCGGTGGATCCTCAAGCACTCACGACGGCAGCACCCGCGGCAGATGGCCCAATCTCACCACTTCTTTAGCCCCGGACCATGCAAAGCAAGGGATCTAGACAGGAGCACGGTCCAGTTGTGGCCTATCAAGACGGAGTTTCAAGACGGAGTTTCAAGACGGAGTTTCCGCTTCAACCCTGTAATAGTTCCAAGCCCAACACACACATAGGTCTCGCTCATGAATCACGGCGACAGAAATCATCCAATGTCGACCAATATTACATCGGAGGAGGGTATCTTGCGCAACCCCCTCCCATGTAACAGGGAGCAACCTGACCTAATCAACGCAAGAGCCGTAGGTACCACCCGGCCACGCCGTGATTCTGAGACGGCATGGGTGAGAACTGGGGGCCAAAGTGCAACGGAAAAAGAAGAGGCTCTCAGCTCGTCAGATCATTACTAGAAATGAATGGAAGATTCTGGCACGCTGCGGCTTTGCGCCATCACGATTGGCCGACCGGACAGAGTAGAGTTCCTTGGCTGTGTGACCACAAGCCCACACACACAGCCTGGCCGTGAAAGGAAAACACCGAGTCCAGGATGGTGAGGTTTGACTTCTTGTGGGACGATATCTTGTCCCATAATGTGCCCATTCTTGACAACAAGAAGGGAAGTTGATAGAGCAGGCTAGAAGTTTTGTCAAGAGCTTCCCGGACTCTGTATCAGGCCCTGCTTTAGAATACGAACATGGAGTCTGGGTTGAGCTCGTCGCGAATAATACTTGATTGTTCCAGCGCATTATAGCACTAGAAAGGAGGCTCTATTTCCCCTCTGATGAATGACTGATCGCATTAGAGGTTGATCAAAATAGACTCGATGTGCTAGATGTTATGCTCGTCTGAAAAAATCTTCTCACCAAACGATTAAGGAGGATCTTGGGGAGCATCTCGTAATACAGGCAATGGAAAGTAGGTTACGTGATAGTAAATCTTCAATTAGCTACTCAAGAGGCATCGGAGTGAAGAAGAAAGGGTACACGCTTCGTTAGAGCCATCCTGGCAGCACATCTGGACTCCAAGACCGTCATCTCTCATCATATCACCTAGTCTGTCCGAATGTTCTTCCAACATTACGATATTAAAATCGCTATTCATTCTACTCCAACCACGAGTTACTTAACTTGGAGACGAGAACGATGGCAATGCCAGACGGAAGACTTCCTTCATGTTAGCCTCTTATCTTATCTTATCCAGTCCTATCTTATCTTGTTATCTATCTCGGAAATAGTTGATGATGATTGGTCGATCAAAACAAGTATGGGCCCAGTCAGACTTCTTGGCCAATCAGCGACAACGACTTGGGGTGAGACACCTGAATGGCCCATGATGGTAACTGAGAACCCACTGGTTTGGGAGGATTGATCTGTTTATCACCGGGGGTATTGATGGTGGAGTGTGTATGTAATGGAAGACCCAAATATGTTTCTGGTACGGAAGGGCATGACTCAGGGTGGCGACGTTGTCGGGCACGACGGTTGGAGTAGGGAAAGGAATGTTGATTATTACGTCTTTTAAAGACAGGACTAAAAGAATTAACTAAAGATAAGGGATAAAAGGACTTGGGATATTAAAACATGGTTCGTCGGTTTCCGGAGAAGCCGAAGCACGTGTGAAGACATGCTTAGCAAAAGCGTCTCCGATTGAGAACAGTAAAAGAGAGAAGGGAGGTAGCAGAATGCCTCCGTAGGAACAGAAACAAATGGGTGCATCAACTTATGCCTCTATCACTCGAGGATGGAAACCTCAGCGAGCACCATCCACAAGAATGAATCCGAGAGGTGGTTGAAGGAAGGATGAATATCATCTGGTCATACACCACAGTGCCATCGACCAGCCCGAGCATTGGAAGCAAGGGCTGGTGGGTGTGACGGTCTGGAAGAGCCATTGTAGATTGCTCTCCAAAACTTCGTTTTGGAGACCAAGATGGGATCCGATGCTAAAGTTCCCATGGTTGATGCCCCCCTAAGAGCCCACACTTGGGCAGCCAGCCTCTTGGAGCCGCTGTAAACGCGTCCGGTAGTTCCTGGCTGCTCTTGGTATGTTTGGTATGCTTGGGGGTCATCAGATCTTCGGTTCAAGGGGTATCGAGCAAATTAATGCGCAAATCCAGTTCGATAGTGTCTGAGCCTGACAAGATCCAAACCCAGAGCAAGCGGGAACGCCGGTAACACGATATCACCACGAAGCGATAACTGCGCGAGGGATCGGTATATCGGAGGTTGAACACCGAGAGCGGGTCATCGTAGGCTCGAAGGTAGCGGTCCATCATCGTCTCGGCCGGTGAAGGTGTCGGCATGTTTGGTAGTTCGTAGCGGCTTTGACGAGTACTAGTCATTAGTATGAGGCTCTTTTTGCACGCAAAGCACTTCAAGGGGTTCTGTGAGGCAAAGCTCAGAGGCAGAAGACAGAACGAAGACTCACCCTGGCAGGTACACTTTCAAGGAGTTGTTAGGACTCCGTGTTCTTCGATGACGACTGTACGGAATATGGCCTGAAAAGGTCAACGTCAATGAACGCGATCAAGACCACCAGAGCCTGGAGGAACCAGCAGGCATGGAATGGGCCCAGCCTTTTAATAGTCCGTCATTCCACCGACAAGGAAGAAGCATCCCATCTAGATATGACGATCGTTCCGTCTCTCAAACGCCATGTGGGCTCGATAGGGCGCGTCTTGACAGCTTGACAGTTCATGGCGAGGTAAGGGGGTCCAAGGAAGGGCAAAATCGAGAGAGTTGCAGTAGCTTGTCAAGGAGCGGTGGCACTAAAGGAAATCAGCAGGGAAAGGCCAACGACAGACTGGCTACTCAATTGGTCGATGGCTCGAGTGAGTGAGTGGGAGAGATGGAAAAAGAAAAGAGAAGATTGGGGAAAGAGACAACCGTATAGGTATGAAGCAAGTTACAGAGGGAACGGGGAAAGAGAAAACAGTCGACTAGTCCTCATCCGACGCGAGGTAGAGACAGTATAGGTACTAGGTAGGGATGATACCTAAGCGCCGCAGCGGGCGGAAGGGAGCCGGACAGCAAGGTCTGGAGAACAGACATGGATGGGACATCTCTCGTGGCATTACAAGGGTGTCCAATGCCAGCAATGATGGTTGGTGGTGGCACGTCGATGTAGTGGCTCTGGGTTGATGTTCCAGGATCAGTTCATGCATGCAGGTGATGGCCCGGCCAGCGTTCATCGATTGAACTGGCCCGCGTGGGCTGCGCCTTCAGTTCACAGCAGAGACACGCCTCAAATCTGCGTTGGATTGACGAGAGACTGATTCCCCAGGGTGGACAAATGGTTGGAGGCAAACAAAAGAGCCGCAAGTGGAGTCTGAGCAAGGCAAAGACGCCTCGGGCGTAACTTACTGGCATAGCGTTGCTGGTGACTAGGGACAGCACCGACAGCAGGAAGCTGTCTCACCTGATGTCCCATTGAAACATGGAGATCGTCAGCGTCTATCCCGGAGAGGGAAGGCCTACGTTCCAGAGGCAGCCCGTCTCCCTGGTTGGGACCCAGCTGGCAACTACCATGGCGGGATCGAGAGAACCCGCTTCCGGAGCCGGTGGTCTCCAGTCTTCGTTCGGCATTGCCAGGCTTCAGCTCTGCGTGGAGACGACATGAGGCTCGTGCAGGTGAGACATTCATAACCTGCACCGTATTCTCGGAGTCATCCCAGGACCATGGCTACCTGATGGACCTGCATTGACAGACGAAACAAAGAGATTGTTTCCCAGATCATTATCTGTATGGGCTCTCGAGTCGCTTTCACCGCCCTTTGATGAGATATTGGTCTGCAAGATACGAGCATGCAAGCAAGCCGGGCCGAGCCCGGATGAATCGACAAAGAAGCAAAACATCAACCAAAATGGCCAGGCTAATATCAACACCTAAGCCACAGGTGCACTTTTCGGTGAAGGAGGGATGCTTGAGAGGGCCTCGTCCCCTGTTGTCTGTTGGTTTTAAGAAGCCAACGAGCCTTGGCCCTTTTTCCTTTATCTTCACACCCGTGCACGACGCGACCTTGCTTCTGACTGGTGGATTACTGTCCAAGATGCAATCGGCTGGTGATTGAAGCTTGATTAGGACTTGCCTGCAGTGCGCCCCTAGGTCTCATTTCCCTTTGGCCGCCTTGTTCCTCCAAACTCGCAAGGCAACCTGATGTGACGTAAGAGTCTCCATTGGGGAGCTCGACCCGAGAGCTGAGCACAGACAATGTATTAAGTCATCCCGACTGCCTTATTTACTAATACAAACCCTGTAGAACTTGCTTTGGTGTCACTTTGACAGCTTCAGCTTTGTCCAGGATGTCTTGCCTAAGAGAGTCGCAGTCGGGTAGACAGAAACCATGCTCCGATCCGAAACCGAATCAGAAAGAAAAGCTTGGACGAGCACAAGGGTTACGAACTGGAAAAAGGCCAACCGCGAATGCAATGAGGCTCAAATGGCTTGTCCGCCTGGTTCGCCCGGTCGCCTTGTTGCCTTAACTGAGCCGAGACACCTTGGCTCCCACGATCTGCGTAGAAGCTAACACGTTTCCGTCCATTTTGCCGTCTTCTTGGGCATTTGTGGCCGTTGAAGATTATTCTTTGCTGTTGATAGGGCATTACTGATTGGTCTTGAGTCCAGGAGCGAGACTTGGACGGTGGAAATAAAAGGATAGGTACCCGAATCTTCCTGACGAGCAACTCCCTCGAGCACAATGGACTTATTTTGTGCCCAGACACTGTCGAAGCACCATCCACCAGCCACGATGGCCACTGCGACACCCCTGGAACTATGCGTCTCTAGACACGTCTCCAAGCAAGCTTCCTAGCGCCCACGCAAACAGAGACCCCTGGGCCTAGAGCCTGGTAGACGTTGGGAGTTTTCATCTCTCAACAACCTGTTCTCGTATCGCTATCAACTCAACAGTTAGGTATTGAATGGACCCATTTCGAAACCTGGGATTGTCTGCGGAGAGAGACAGGGAAGAGCATTAGCGAAAGGGCTAGGTATGAAACGTGGATCTATGCTCTCAGCTCGATTTGGGAGATATACAAGGCCGGAACTGGCGAACCTGTCTCGTGTTGGGCCACGTGAGTCCCAATCATTCGTCTCTCCTGGCTGCAGCTTTAGGGAGTGTGGCTCGTGCTTTCATTACCAGGACAAACTGTTGCTCGAGAAGGTGTGCTGTGCCACACGGGTCTTGAAAAATTTCTTCGAGGCATACCTGTCATGTTTGATGAGCGACAGCACGGGAGTACGGGTCGATATGACCTGTTTTGGCGTGCTACATCAATCATGAGACATGTTCCTGCATAATATCAATATTAATTTGCTATTCTAACAAACCGGGCGTGTCAATGAGCTGTCATGATCTAAGACGGCTGGGTCCCCGCAAGTCGCCGCTTTCGGACCCGCGACAGCGGCAGGACTGCCGGCGAACGGCTCGCGTACCATGGTACCGGTATTGCAATCGTCTCGGCCTGGGAATCCTTCGGGCTACTCTTAGCGGGATCTCGTCAAGGCGATTCGATCGTCACTAGAGCCGTTCTGCTTCGTAGGGCTGGGAACCTAGTATCTAGTACGTTCGTCCGCCCCGAGACTTGCTTTACTTGACTCCTAAATGACCACACGTGCTCTGAAAACTCATCATCCTTCCCCTTTTTACAGTTTTTTTTTTAATTGTTAATTGGGGGCCCTGTTGCCTGCAGTTTCTTCCTCATTCGCTGTCGCGCATTGGCGTGGCCGTTGCTGCGGCCTTCAGGGGTTTACGCACATAAAATTACAGCCTCACTTTTGTCCTGTATCCTTCACCCTCCAACTTCTGGGTTGCATGCACAGACAGTTTCCAAGATTAGGCAGGAGTAATCTAAGTTGACAGCAGTCAAGGTCAAGTAATCAGATTGCATGCTCACCAAGGATGGCGGCTTCGCCGAAACAGTGTGTGTGGGTGCTGTAATATCCGGTGTTGTGAGATAAGAATACGATTGTGAGACCAACACACTGACGCGAGATTGGCATCTGAAACATGATGTAGAGATGGAGAAGAGATGGTGCAAATGTTAACGGTTGGGTTTGGTGACAGAATAATAAAGGTAATCGATGAGGGTAAGCTGCCACGAATTGGTAGCATTTTGTCAGCCTATGCACGTGAAGATCTCGTCGTGAACCAACTAACTTCCTCAAACCAGACAAACTCCCGTCTTTTGCAACCAACCTCTCTTTCTTTGACCAAGCGCTGCCCTCTGCGTTTGACCTTGGAGTCGCGCGCACAGCGTTCTACCAATCCATTCTAGCAGTCCGAAATGTTTCTCGGGAAGATGACTTTGCCGACCCTCCTGATGCACCTCCTCTACACTCCCTCTCAGTGTCCGTGTATGCGAACACGCCTCTACACAAGTCACCTCGACAAAAGCAGACTGAGCCTCGCGATGGGAGATTATGGCATGCCGATGCTGTAGTATCGTTGATATTACAGAAATAGACGGTGAACAACTTCACTAGACAGCAGCAGAAAGGTAAAGGTCCAAGACAAATATTATCGAGCTTTGACAAAGCTAACGTTAAACTCAAACAAGACTCCGTTCCCGTTTTCTATGCGAAATATCAATGCAAAGACAAATGCGACATTCGTCCCCCGCCCCGACCTCGAGGTTTTTACCACAGACCGACCAAGACACCAGCGACGACCGCAAACATCAAGCTTCCAGCCTCAGTCTTGATACACAAGCTGACGGGAGTAGGGCAGGTTGTTCCGGTGCATCCGGACTGATCTCCTTGATCTCCCTGTCCCTGAGAGCCCTGGTCCGAACCTCCAGAACCACCCGCACTGCTTCCACTATCAGTTCCGTCACCTCCTTGACCGGCGCCGTCTTGGCCAGAATCATCTTGTCCTCCGGTGGCATCACTACCAGACTGGCTCCCAGAGCCTGCGTTGCCTGAGTCACCACTATTGCCTGAATCATGGCCGTTTCCTGCGTTGCCACGGTCGTCCTGGCCTCCTTGAGATCCGTTGCCAGAGTCCTGTCCACCACTATTTCCTCCCGTGCCTCCGTTGTTGTTATCTCCCTGACTACCATTGTCGCCATTTCCACTATCTCCACCGCCAGGAGTAGGGCCCTGACCAGGAACGCAGCCGCCAGGAGGACATGCAGGAGCAGTCCAGTTTTTGCCACCGTTGGGGGGGCTACATCCATGGCAAGGCTGAGGGATAGGCTTGGTACCGCCACAGTTCCCGCCAGGGCACATTGTGCGATAGGGGCAGTCGACGACATCTGGGGGGCAGTCGTGGAAGACATCGCCGGGCTTGTGTCCTGGGTCGTTGGGGACCGGGGCGGGCGTCTGCCCGGGGGCCACAGGAGTAGCGACGTCGCCTGGAAACGGCACAAAGACGACCCTGGCATCGTTCCTCTTGTAGAGGTCGTAAACCGGCCAGCCGCGGATGGTAGCACCTCCACAGGTTCCCTTGGACTTGTCGGCTGGGTCGCACCATTGGTTACAGAGCGAGTTGTCCACTTTGGTCACCCGGTAGGGGATCGGCTTTGACGAGAGATCAAGGCGATCGCAAGAGCATGTTTTGCCGTGGAAAGCGATGATATTGCCATTGGTCGAGCAAGATGATGTGCATCCGGCTTGGCCCAAGTCAAACTGTCGAGGAAAGGTCCCAGGCTTGATGGCGACACAACCCAGATGCCGGAACTCGCCACCTTTGATGAGACTGGGGTCAGGAGTCGACTGAGCGTAAACGCCAGCGGTTATGAGGCTGGCGAGGAGAAGAGACTTGGCCATCTTGACTAGAATGACAAAGGACAAAGAAAAAGAGAAGGAATGACTTGAAGAAAGAGAAAAGAAAGACGGAGTGAAGGTTGATTGCTTCAGACAACTTGGGAGTGAGACGAGAGGAGGGTTCTTGTCTGGCGTTTAAGTAGCTCGTGGTGGAATCTTGTTGTCGATATCATTCCTCTTTCTGGCACTCAGGGGGAAACTGGGTTTTTATGGAATGAGGGCTGAACTCTACGATGGTTTCGCCTGGCCTACGCCTTCGGGATTCCGACAACGTTCCAGTCAGACGTTACCAAGGCGGTCGGTTTCAGCCCCCCTCGCAGCAACAGCTGCGATTGAATCCAGGCACGGCTGCGGTACGGACGAATAAGACACTAAGAGGAGAGACATGGCACCCGCACTTGGCAGAAAGTATCTGGAGGAATGAAACGGATTCGCCGCTCCAGGGCGAGACCACCCGGTTGCAAGGTCAAGTGGTTTCACGTCGATCTGCCCTGAACGGCATCCCGGGGGGTTCTGGGCAGCAGCTATAAGCTTAATGCGTCTCTCAGCAGATGTGTCTCGGTTATGGCGGTTGGAATTCCTGCACAAGGGAGCCTCGACAGTGTGCCTGGCACGCGTCCATCGACATCCCTGGACAACACCATCCCGAAGCGGGAAGACAAGCCCTAAGGCTCAGATGTGAGGATTTTTGACGTTTTCATTTGGCTCGCACCCGTCAAGATGTTTAAAGAGATGTCTTGGGTAGCGTACCCACGACCTAAAGCGTCTAGCTGAGACATCTGAAGATCTGCAAGCGCTGGTTGTGCATCCGCCAAAGTCCCCGCGATAGCTTCAACTTCCGATCCAAGGCATCACAGACGCCTTGAAATGCAGTGAAGCCGGCCTGTCACATGATGACCTGACTCGGGGGGACACAGTGGTTCGCCTTGGATGGTTGCCTCTTTGGAGCGTGTTTGTTGCCTTGTCGCGAAAAAGTACACAGAGGCGTGCCAAACAATGACGAGCCCCATGACGCACTCTGATCGGACTGCAAAGTCTTGTTGATACTCTGCTTCCGTGGCGTTGACGAAATTCAAACAACACACTGGACTCTTGCCCATGCTCCCGCGAACGACAATTCGACGAAAAGAACTTCCGCGATGTTCCAACGACGGAGCCCGACGCGACGCGACGCGACGCAAACACGACCGAAACCGAGCGAACATAATAAAGTTGATGTTGGGGGCTGAATAAAGATCTTTCAGTCTAGTCTGTTGTTCGGTGGCTGCACTGAACAAGGCCTTGTTGGCATTGCGGGTTGAAGCTAGCCAAGCAATGAGCACACACAAATGCCATGAACAATTCTTGCACCTGACTTGGCGAGAAGCCAACAAAGTCCAGGTCGCCGGTTCTCCCTTTAAATGGCTTCCGTGCTGCCGCACCAAGTTCCAGCTCCTGCTCAGCTGGCTGAGACATCACCACTCAAGCCGCCAGACAGTTATTACACTTTATCTGTCATTTGTGCTGGGAGCATACCGAAATCACCATCATCAGATAACTTGCAACAACCTAATTTCCCCCCTGTACTCTCCATGGCAGTCTCCTCCGAGTCTAGCACCCCGCAAAAGTGCGAGTCTTGCCCAGTGCTATTCTGGCAGATCGGGTTTGTCATTGCCCTAGCCCTTGCGGGAGCCTTTGTTCTGATTTGCTGTTGCTTGTTGGGAGGGAGATATTACAAAGAGGAGGCCAAGAAGAATGCCGAAAACTTCACTCAGGTCCTAAAACACCAGGCGAAGCTCTGGAAACAGGAGCGTGAGCGATGGGAAAAGGAGCACGAGTTACGGCTTGAGGAACAGAGGCACAAGAACGCCGCCTGGGAACAGAATTCGGAACTGCGGGACGACATCGACGATGTGATGGAGGAGAACAGGGTTCTTCGCGATCAGAAGGACAAGCTCAACCACCGCAATGAGCAGCTGGAGCTGGAGAATGAGCGCTTGGGGATGGAGAATGCGGGATTGGCGGTGCGCATGGCCCAGGCCGAGCGGCCGGGGCAGGAGGCAGAGACAATATCTGAGCCGGAGCTGGAGCCGGAGCGACCGCGCAGCAAGGTGCACTTCTCCTCCACGCTATTCAACTCGGGGCTACCCCCAGGTTCGAACTTGAGCTTGGAGAAAGCTCTCGAGAAAGACCTTGACAGTCCTCAATCCCAGGCCTCATTCCCATCGAGGTGGTCAGGCTCAGATCCAGACACTCCTACGCGCACCGAGCTGCCTCCATCCCCTCCTGACAATGGGCAGAATCCACGTACATCCAACCTGATGGGCGGGATGGTGACGATGGGTGGCCTACTGTCAGGTCGCAAGCAACGCAACACGTGGGATGGCCATTCGGAATCACCCAGCCCTCCCCCTGAAGATGACAAGTGGAAGCCTGTGTCCCCTGACCAGCACCGCGCGAGTGTGGGCTAGGGGGGTCTCCAAACGAAGTAGAAGATGAGTTTACAACCTCCTTTCTTTCCCTTTCCTTTACTCTCGCCCCCTTTTACGCTATGTATGGGTCGGGTCAAGTGACCGATCCCGCCTACCCTTGGCCTTTTGCTGGGACAGTAGTTCCAGCATAGTTGTAGTGCAACTAGGTAAATGTATCCTGCTTAATAGAAGCCCTCGAGGCTGAATCAATTCTCCTCTGCTTGTCATGACACTGTATGCAAGTGCTGCAATGCCCATCTCTCCCAAACACAATACAATCCATGTGGTATCTAACAACAGCTCGGGAATTAAACCCATCAACAACATTCTCAACACCTTGTTAGAAAAATTTGCTCTTGAGCCCTCCCAGCAACACATTCCTCTTTTGCTTGCCAATAAACTTGTTCACATCATTTGCCCATCCCGCGCTCTGTTCCTGGAGATTCTCCATATTGTCCCCCATCATGTTGAGCTTCTCCGTCCTCTCGTTCAGCTGCCTCGTCAGGTAGTCTCCCCACCCTTCTTGGCTATTTGAGCCTGATGCCGAATGCTGCCCAGTTCTCGCGGCACGTTGCTCAGCGGCAGCTGCGTCCAGCATGCGCTGGCTGGGTGGTCGATCAGGGCCACCAACGAGTAGATCTAGATCCGTTGGGGAAATATACTGGGTTCCCGAGATCCATTGGAGATTGGAGATGGTCGGGCGAGGAGGACATTCGAGTTTTGGGTTGATCAGAGTATCGGGTGACTGTTGGGGTCCTTTGCCTGTGCCCCAGACATGAATGACAGCCAATTCGCTAGGCCCAGACCAGGCAAAGATGTCTCCCGTCTGGGTCACGATTGATGCTGTGCTCCGGCTTATGTCCATCATGGGAAGATCGGCTTTGCCAATCTCTTTCAGACCGGGAATCGAGAAGGCGCGGGCGGTTCTGTCACCGAACACTCCCACAACGGCAAATCCTTGCAACTCAAGCTCCGCTACACAGGCCGCGTCGCATAGGATATTGTCAAACTCCTTGGATGCGCCCTTGGAATTGGCCGGTCTGAAGATGCGAATCTCGGTTTGTGTAACTGTAACGTGTCAGTCGTGAATCACTATACTGGCTGCTGAGACAAACCTGCTACTACCACGCCATTGATTTGGCGTCCTTCTCTAAGGCCCGCGACTGTTGGTCCACTGGCAAAGGCCGGCTTGCCAGTATCCGCCTCGATGGGACTGAGTGAGATGACCTTGCCGTCAAAGGAGACAACGCCCGCCGGCTGGGCAGTATATGTCCCATCCTGGCCTGGGAGCAGCTTCAAGGTGATGACTTTGCCCAGGTTTGTTCCCACAAAGCAGCAAATGCTCGAATACTTGTCCTCATCCAAGGTCATGACGCCAAACTCAATCACGACAGGCCACTCCTTTTGTGGCTCCGAGGCTGAGTGGTGGTGGCCCTTCAAGAAGGTAGACCGCTTGTCTTGCTTTGCAAAGTCCGTCATGGGGGCCTGGAAAATGATGGTAGGTCCTCTGAGGTCGATAATTGTCATGAATCCCAATTCTGAACCCACGGCCACGAAGCCTACGTTGGACACCTGAACAGCCGTGATGGGTCCTTGCACCATTTCGTATAGGGTGGCTGGCTGAAGTCCTTCCTTGAGGCCCGGTTCAGCCCTCGAGCTGATGTCGGTGAGTCCCTTGGGGTTTGGATCCAACTGCGGCGGCTTGTCTTGACCAAAGAAGCGGTTGCCGCCCCAGCGAAAGATGATGGCCTCGCCTGTTCGTGTTCCTACTACAAACTCTCCCGTGCTAGGTGCCATGCTCATGCATGTAATGTCGATATCATCAAACCGGTCCAGTGCTCGAGCCACGTCCACCTGCAGTTGAGTCCCGTTCTCGATGTCGTCGGCATGACCAGAGTCCCATATTCTGATGGTGCTATCGGCATGGGCAGCTTGGATGATTGTGCGCTCTTCGTATCTCTTTCGAGGTCTTTGGGCTTCAGCGCCTCCCTTCACCAGCGGCTCTCCTTGGTTGCGCTTCTCGAACATGGATAGCCATCTGGGTCTTTCTAGGCATGACACGTTGACCTTTGTGACGAATGGATGAACAAAAGAGACAGAGGGGTGAAGTTGGTTGGTAGGACTGATGGGGTATCCAGAGGGAAAGCTCATTGTAATGAGCTCGCCAGACGACAGGAGAGTGATGACGGCGATAGGATCCTGGGCACCGGCGAAATGGGGCGAGAAGCGAGGGATGAGGAGGAAATCAACAGCCTGAGCGCCAGCGGGGAGAGGGAGGGGAGTCTGCCGCTTTCCACGGGTGTAGTTTGCAAGAACTTGCCATGTGGAGGTGGCATAAACTGGCGTCTGTCCAAGATCAATAAAGGTCAGGCCCTTGGGCGATGCGTCGGGGCTTTGTCCACCCGCGATCAACAGACCACTGTCATCGCAGTTTTCCTTGCAGCACCAGGCAATCTTGGTGATGGGCTCATTCAAGGAGGGAGATGCGTCGGGTGATGGCTGGTTGACATTGAATTTAGTGAGTGTCCTGGCCATAATGACCTTTTCCTCCTTGGGATCCCAGAAAACCAGACTTCCATCTTCGTGAGCGGTCAAAATGAAGGTTCCCGAGGGATGCCACAAGGCGTGTGTGACTCTTGGCTTCCGGACTGTATCGGCAGCTACGCCGTTGCCGCCCGGAGCACCTGCTGGGAGAACATATTCGTAGAACTGCACGGCTCGGTTCTGCTTGAACGAGTAGGAGACGGCCCCGTTGGTGTAGGCCAAAAGCAGCTTTCCGACATCTCTGGGGTGAAGCGACATGGACACGAGGTTGGAGATCTTTGCGCTGGGGTCCCTCTCCTTCCAGAAATTGGGCAGGCGAAAAGATCGAGCCAAGTTTCCTCTGTCAAGGTCAAAGGCCATGACGTCGCCATTCTGCAAGCCAATGAAGGCCCAGTCCAGCATGGGATCGGTCAGGAGACAGGCAACCTGACCAGCGACGACCATGGCGGCAACTCGGTCTCCCGTATCGAGGTCCCATACTCCCAGCTCATTTTTGGCGTCGACACTGACGAGGCGGTTCGCGCAGAACTGGAGGGTGCGGAAGGAGGTGTTTCGGGGAGGCTGGAGGATCTTTTGGACACGGCGCTGGCCAAAGACGTATATCTTTCCAGGTCCGAACTTGGTCTCGCTGGTTCCGATGGCTAGGAGGGACTGGACGGGATCGTATGCGTAGCAGCTGGTCAGAGTCAGAGTCGGAGTCGGAGTCAGAGAAGGTCTGGTCTGAGAGAAGGGAGAACTGGAGCTTGCTGTCTGGCGGGGTTGGGCGGGAATGCATGGAGTTTACCTGATTTGGCTATTGATCCCGTATCGCGCTTGGTCGTCAGGCAGAAACAGCTCGGGTCTGATGCTCGCGGACAAGTCATTTTGCATGCCCGTCTGCTTGCCTCGCAGGAAAGCCGCCATCTTTGAGATGATAATGCTTGCTCAGCTGAGCTGGTGTTGAAGAAGTTGTCTCTTGCCGCAGCAGCTTGAGAGGGAGCTCCGGGCCCCGAGTGTTTTTAGTGGGGGAGGGAGCCAGAGCTTCCGAGAGAGAGACGCTTGCAACGTCATGCATGGTCCGTGCGGGTAGGCAGTAACAAGAGCACTGTGTTCCCGTAGCACCTGATATTAATACCTACAGCCTCTCTTCTGTCTCCAAACCTACATATCTCCTACCTCTTGCTTTCAACTATACAGCTATTCCAACTTGTTCTTTTCCCTTTCAAATCTACAGTTGCCACACGATGCCATCAGCAAAAACCTTTCTCTACCCGCTCCACAACGTCCAATTTCTCATCATCCACGGCCCATGACTCTTGGCTGCACAGCACAGCCCCAAACCCAGACTCGCATTGGAACAAAGCCAGTCAGTGCTCTTCTCCCGTTTTTTCCCAGACCCCGAAGCGTGATTAATCCCAAGATTCGACCAATGCTGTCAAGCCGAGACGGAACACCGGCAGACCCGGAAGCTTGGCGTGGCCAGATTCTCAAAAAATTGTTGAGAATGGCTGCTGCTAGTTCACACATATATCGACCGTTGTGACTAGCTACGAGTGGCTTTGGTCAGTCTGTGCGTTCGAGCCGCGCTTTGATAGTGAGTTGCATAGATCTTTGGCGGTTTATATCGCACACCGCTGGTTGGTTTGGCCATGTGCAAGTGCAGGTGCAGGTGCCAATGCGAGGCCTCATCCATGTCGTTCCTTGATTGCCGATGAACCATAATTGCCGAGATGCATTGATTCAAAAGTGTATATAACTCTATCTGTAGTCTGTGCGAGTTCTTGCTCTTTCAGCAGGACAGAGATTCGTTCTGAACTTGTGTCTTGCGTCGAGTTATGCCGACGGCGTTCAAGTCTTGTGTAGTTTCAGTAGTATTTCTCCTTACCTTGACTAGGCATTATCAAATCTAGCCAATATTTGAATACAGTTGCATGAGGTTTCTAGATATTGCTTGTTGTCTCTTTGTAGGCGAGTTGTAGGAAACTGCACTCATTAGATGAGCAAACTCTGGAAACTCGTTGCCAGCTGTCGACAACTCTAGCATGACAACGATAGTCTATTCGCATCGAGTCATGTTCCCTCTTTTCTCCATCTATCCTTATTTAAGTTCAAAGTTGTAGCATACTCACTCCTTCGTGAGGCGTTCTGGAGCATCTTGTCAGCCAGTAGCCAGTTCAAAGCTGCAAGCTCCTGTCCAACCAAACCTAAGCGCCACCCATCTAAAACAACTCTCAAACCCTCATCCATGCCCATGTCCATGGCATGAACGAAATTACACGCATTAGTGTCCAACACCTGTCGTGCTACGACGTTTAGGCAGAGGAGCAGAACCATCCCGTGACAGTCTTGACAACTCACTGACTGACGAGAAACAGGGCGGTCCTGTGGCAGCTCGAGTAGATTACATGAGCCATTAATCTTTTACGGCAGATTTATACCCTGAACCAAGTCTTGAGGCTTGCAGTATCGAGACGGTGGGCTTCAATTGAGTCCAAGCGACACCTTCAGGGTCCCCAAGCAGCAAAGCCATCCGTCCACGTGTAACAAAGAGGAGCCCCGGCGAATGCATATAAGGCTGTGACGGATTCCATACTTGTCCACATCGGTGCCCAGTCATGTCCCAGTGACGTTTTGCCTCGTCTGCAGAGGATAAGATGGCGTTGGGCCCGAAAAGCTGAACCACGGCGGGAAGGAAAATGCAAGGCATTCATTCCGCATAGGTCAGCAAGCCCACCGTCTCTTACCTCTTGGCCAGATCTCACGAGGCCCATGTCGTCATTAGGTGTTGAAGACGGGGGCGTGTAAAGGACCAAAACTTACAACGTGTAATCAATCGAGACGACGTGTCGGTTGGGCACCCATCGAGACCATTGACTTGCAGCAACCCGTGCCCCTCACCTGGTCTCTGACGTGGGCCTTCTGAGGTAGCCCTGCGACTCTCTTTGGCTGCAATGTCTCGAATGGGACTCTTCCAATAAGCATGTCATTCTGCCGGCCGCGAAAACGGCCTGCTGCGCTGTCATCGGGTCGGGCTGGGCTGGGCTGGGCCACCTCCATACATCCAGTACGCAGGTACCTACCGCTTCGTGGTAAAACACGTTGGCATCTCAATCGCCAGAGCCTTACTCTCGTGCCTTGAACATAGTTGAATCTCGAGGCCCAATGCAATCACAGGGCCAGCGTTCCGTCAGGCCCGCTGGGCATCAGGCCTGGCAATTTAACAGCTTCTTTAACTGCTTGTGCCAACCCTACTTATGGATACCGAGCATAGAATAGCATCGATCGACATCATCATCACCACCACCACACATCCATCCACCCATCCACAATCCTCCTCACTTTGCCTCACATCCTGTACAGCACCTACCTACCGACATGAGCTACAACCAGATTAGCGAGGTATCCGCGGATCAGTATCGCCACCCGGATCCCAACGCTCGCTACCCGCAATGGCCATCCTCATCCTCATCCTCCGCCCTCTACCAAGATCAGCAACCCTCCGACCCTCGCTCCTATGCCTTCAGCAACCACTACGCCAACCAATCACACTCTGGACCCCAGTTCCCCCCCTACCGCGCAGGAGGCTACAGCGAGGTGCAGCAGGTAGAGGATCACCAGATGTGGCCACAGGAGTACGGCGGTGCATCCTCCTCCTCTGTCGCCACTTCAAGTCCCCCAAACGCCTCGGACGAGGCTTACACCTGGGTGGGCTCTGCGGAGAGCAGTGATCGAAATCTGTGCCAATGCGGCAAAGCATTCAGACGCCCCTCTGATCTTGCGTAAGTTTCAAAGTATCGTAGAATCTCTCATAGACTAACACATAAACAGAAAGCACCAAAAGTACCACATCAAGTACTTCTCGTGCCTCTTCTCAGGCTGTGACAAGGCTTTTGCCACACAGAAGGACCTAACAAGGCACATGAGAACGCACCGCAAGGGCGAGGGCTACCAATGCAAAGTAGAAGGCTGCCGCAAGGCGATGTCTGGCCATGTGTACAGTCGCAAGGACAACTTTGACAGGCATATGCGCACTGCACATCCGGAGCACCCACACATCTGAGAGAGGCGAACAGTGACTCTCGCATGTTGAACGACAGAAGAAACGACACACGACGTGGCACTGCAGAAGCCCACCCACAGACAGGATATTGTGCCAGACGGCACTGAAACGACCGGTACGACATGAGAAACGCACGGGAAAGCAAGACACAGGTGTTTTGCAATGTATTTGTTATGAAGGCGTGTGTTTGGAGTTTATATAGAGATGATGCCGAGGTTTCGCTCATGCATATTTTCACTCTTCCTTGTAAAGACTTTTGTTCTCTTTTACTTTTTAGATGAGACATGAAGTCACTTGGCAGACCCGGGGTTATGGTCCGTTTATATTTCTCTTTGATTTTCAAGTTTCTTTCTCATATACATAGTTTGAAAGCCAATATGTTGAAGAACGAACCAGATACTGCGCCTACTCCAAGGCTCAAGCTTTACTTTCATCAGCAGACAAACAACAAGTTTCAAGACTCGCAAAAAAGGTTATCGAAGGTGAGTGAGACTATTTCGAAACATGTCTGTATTACTCGAGCCACATATTAATACCCAACTGAATGACTTGACCCAGAATTACCACCACGACGATACAGAGTTCTTCATCCGTCCTGAATCTTTAGTCTACCAGGTTGGAGAAATTCCTTTCGTTCATCCATTTATCTTGGGCATGACGTCTTTCCATCTTTGTTTTAACCCAGTTATTCCAGGCACTATATACCCTCCTAGGATACCCTGGCCCTCGCGCTCCGCCTCAAGCACGGATGTTTCATCCACAACCAACAACCAACAATGGCGTGTATATGATACTTTACAGAGGTTACTTGAGGCGTGGTTTGCAACAGTACAGGCGGAATATTAACGTGTGAGTGATACCTGCCTTTACAGGTTATTATAGCAAGACTCTTTTTCAAGTCCTCTAATTCTTTTCATTGATGTAGGAGGTGCTTAGATCATTTGCTTTTTGCAACCCCGCCGCGAGGAAGGCGCCATGGATCGCAATGCTTACCTGTCTTGTACGTATACAATGCCCCCCTCGGTTACAAAAGGACGCGCACATCCTCTCATTTCTCATCCTCATACAATCCCCTCGGCATCAGACGACACCATTTTTCTCTCGATCATGTCTTCACAAACCTGTTTCGCCATGGAAAAGATACTTGATGACATTGTATCCGACCTCAGGATGCTACAGGAGGAGCAGCGGGAACACGGGGCCATGCCATTGGATTTTCGCCATCTCGCGCGAAGCTCCAAGCGCTCCAGGCCATCCGCTACAGCTTCATCTGCCCAAATAGTTTCTTCAGCGCCAGAAAGTTCCCCTGTTTCAGCAAATTTTTCGGTATCAGCATCTCACAGCTTATTGACGGCAGCCGGACATGAAAGCCAGGACGGGTATGATGAGTTCTGGCAGTCCAAGAAAAAGTCCTTTGCCAACAGGATCCGACAAGGCCTACAGAGTGGTATGGATATGAATATCACCTGGACTCAAAGCGAGATGGAACCCACTTTGCCCAAGATGGGGCCTCCATACGGGTGCTGCATCAACATACCTCCTCTGCCACCGGGTCCCATTTGGTTCTCTCGCAACACGCCACTCCATCAGGCTCTAGTTCACAAGGACTTCGAAACGGCAGAGTTAATTCTTCAAGCAGGCGTAAACCCGGACATATACAACTCCCAAGGCCGGACACCACTTCATGAGGCCCTCTTTGACGATTGTCAGGATGCCATCTCCTTCTTGCTCAAGCACGGAGCTGATGCAAATGCTCCCACTATTCACAACAAATTCTACCTTAATCACGGTATCAGAGCAGATGGCTCTGCAGGGATTTTACCTATTCACATAGCCATGTGGGCTGGAAACCTTTCCATGATCAGTCTAATTCTGGAAAATGGGGCAGACCATTCACAGACTTCCTCGGATACTTGGAATCTCCTGGATCTTGCTCTACTAGCCGAGGACTCGCGAGCAATGGCCCTTCTAACGTCTCATGGCCTTCAACTATCACCATCACCAGCAACAATATCGTCATTGCTTGATGAGAGAAACTCTTCAAAGGAACTCCTTGCGGTTTGCACCAGCAAACAGCTTGTCCCGCCAGCTGAGCTATATCCAGTGTACTGTCATATCGTGTCTCTGGTTGATTATCCTCACGATGACAATTCAGAACCTACAGCAAAGATTCTCCAAACGGCCGAGACTCTGATTGAAAAATTCTTCACTCATCTTCATAGAATGGCTGCGTCAAAGAGCCAGATATCCGGAGAAGACCTTTGCAACCGCTGCTCCAAGTTTCAGTCACTGCTACATCGCCACCCGGACAAGGGTAGCGATATCCCAAGATTTAATTTCCAAGTTCACGAGAACTTTCAGCAGCTGCATGCCTCAGCTTTCAAAGGTTGCCCGCTTTGTAATCTCAGGCGGACACCTTGGACCACGCACGAACGCACATGAGGCCAGCTGAAGGAGAACTCTCGCCGTCTAGGGCAAGCGATGCTCACATGGAGACTGATATTCGGGAAACTAACAACGGTATCCTCCTCCATGTGTCTGATGACATAGAAGTTCAATGCGGACAGTTATATGAGCGGTTCCGGATCTCGGAACAAGATGAAGGCACAATCTCTAATATCAAAGTTACTCATGACGAGGAGCTTCTCGGAACTGGCTCGGAACAAGCTTTCTTTACGGCAAGAGCCTGGCTTGACAATTGCAGGTCGTCACCACAGCATTCAGTTTGTCGACGATATCCAAAGGACTTGCAGACCGCTGAGAAAGAATACCCGTTGAGATTAGTGCGAGTCGAAGATGGACTGGATCATATCGTCCTCGTTGAAGGCGTGGCCGACTCGATGCCATATACCGCGCTGTCTTACTGCAGGAAATCGTCAGACATCGCAACTCAAACGACACAAGCCAATCTTGAGAAGCATATGAAAGAGATTCCACTCGAGAAACTCCCAACCCTTTTCCAAGACGCTATACTGGCAACCAGAGGGCTAGGAATTGAGTACATTTGGATTGATGCCCTCTGCATTATTCAAGATGACAGCCGAGACTGGGGTTATCAGATCCAAAGAATCCCCGAGATATTCTCACACGCCGAGTTGACCATCTCCAGCTTAGCTGCGGACAGTATTTCGGATAGACTATTTCGCCCTCGATATACTCGGTCACTATCCTTGGTGCCTATCGACATACGGAGATGCAAGAAGGACCGTGGACATTTCAAGACTGGTGTAAATCGGTGCTATACCTTGTCACGAAGGTGGTTTACCGAGCAGTCTTTCGTGACGGCGGGCCCGATTCACTCGCAAGCCTGGGCATTCCAGGAGCATCTCTTCAGCCGCAGGATCTTACACTTTGGGGATGGGATGCTGCACTGGGAGTGCCCTTGTAGGTACGCAACAGAGGCAGATCCAACCCCAGTGTTCAGCGTGACCTCGAACCAACTGACGAGACGCTCACTCGGTTTCGTCGGCTGGGGCTAGGACTCCTGGCGAGGAATGGATCTTGTCCTTCGTCTGGATCGACACCTGTCAGGACGATGTGGATCGATGACAAGAGTCGGTTTGAGCATACCATCACTCTTGTCTGAGGGGTCATGTTGTGTCAGGTCTTTTCCTATAGAACGGTTTCTTACTCTCGGATATCACCGGGTTTGCATCTCCAGGGTTTAATACTAGAACAATATGTCGGCCGCAGATGAGTTGAGCCAAAGCATATCGTTGACGTTAAAGTCCATCCCCTCAAAGTCGAGGGCAACCGAAGCGTCTCCCATATCCCCGAGACCCCCCATGCCATCTTGGAACATGACTTGTCGTATTTCTCCGAGTGGCGGCTCTTCATTGACTTCTTCCTCAGATCTGGACTGGCCCTTGATCTTGGCCGAGAGAATTTCTAGGGCTGCTACGCAACGCTCGGCTGATTCTCCCACCCGCGAATATGCTCTCAATAGCAGAATTGCTTGGTTCCAGGCGGTATTAGCATGCCACGGCTCAGGTATGGGAGCGCTCGGGTCCGCAGGCCTGAACCGTTCCGCTAGAAGAACTGTTGCTGCAGTATACACGACTAGGTTATTTCAATGACTGGGCTCTTCATATCAACCTTGGGAAGGTCTTCTTACACAATACAGCGAACCACCATGCTGGAACTGGGCCCGTCACCGTGTCAAGGTCCAGGTTTTGTTGAAATATGTTGATAGTCTCATGCGCAGATTCGAAGCAGAGAACGAAACACTCGTCTATGAGTTTCTGTGACACACTCTCGTCTGTCCGTAGATGGCCTTGAGGGTCCTTTGGTTTTGCCTGCTTGAGATAGAACTCGGCAACTATTGGTCTGAGGACGAGTATTCTCGCATGAAGATATCTTTTGATTCTGTCAGCTCTTCAGGGTATCGATGAGAAAGATCACGTCACCTACCGCGCTCGCAGCACGATACGCTGCCGTTGGAAGAGAAAGTCTTCATCCGTGCTTGTGTGTGCACAGCTGAGCTGCTGAGGTATGGAACGAGCCCACTGCGTCAACCGACTGTCCAGCTGGAGCACAGAAGCAAGAAGGTCGTATTCCTTTTCGTTTTTATCTTTGGGGCTCATGTACAGCTGAAGAAGAGAGTCGTTGACGATGCTGTAAAGCTCGAGCGATTTGATAAAGAATGCAACTTCTGTGGTTCTACCATCAGGACGCAGCGCGGCAGGTTTCGTCTGCGTGTCTAGGAAGTCATCATCTATCATCAGGGGCAGTGGGACAGCGTCATATAGCCAGTCAGCAATCATGCTAGGACGTCCAAATGTCATTGATAGGACGCTGCCATTGCGTTAGCACTTTGTACGATATACTTGTGGCAGTGCATATTCAAAGACATAAACAGCGACGAGGATTGGGAGGATTACCGATCCATGAAGACGCATCCGTGCCATACTCTTCGAGAGATCTCGACTTCTCTAACGCCCTCATTCTTCCTCGTTGATGAAGATAGATGCAGGCCGAGACTCTGAGCCATTCGGATTGCTGAACCAACCGTCATCCAACACTGATGGGACTCATAGGTGCTCTGAAGGAAAAGGCCCATCAGCAGCAAGCACTGGACCCCCTCTAGAGAGGCCCCCTCGTTGAGCCGTGGATCAAAAAGCATATGGGCTCTTTTCCAAAAAGTCTGCCCCATCTCTCTCCTGTCGCTTGGGGGCACAGCCTGGGAGAATTGACTTCCCAGTGCAAAGGCAAGATTGACCATGCAGTACAGCACATGTTCAGGGATGCTTGAACCTGAGCCTAGCCAGACAGACTTGTAGGCTTCGCGAAATATCGTCCAGTCGTGGATGGGAAGTATCACCCAGACAAGACGGTAGTAATCTTGGAGGAGACTGTCGGCAAAGCTCCTCTGCGGCAACGTGTAAGCCAGAGGGTCTATAAAGACCTTGGTTCCTGGTGAAGCTGACACTCCAGGCTTAGGAGGATACGCGCCGTCGAGGTCGGTAGAGGCTTGGGATCGTCCAAGGCGAGCATCGATGGCGGCGTTGATCTGTCTCATGAACGAGGCGGCACTACTACTTCCGAAGAACTCTACACTTGTAGATGGATCGCCAACCATGCCGGTCATGGCATCGGCGTCTCTTTTGTTGATCACCCTGACTGAGGGCGTGCTAGCTGTGTGAACCGACATAGACCCGCGAGTTGAGCACGGAGTCGACATGGCTTGCTCAGATAAGGCCACCGTTTCGACGGCAGTACTGCCAGACGCACGGGTCGAAGGCTTGCTCGCTTCTGCAATTGGTTGTTCAGAGATGGAAAAGGCCTCGGATTTGGCTGATAAAGGGGAAATATCAGGAACCGGGGGACGTGGTGATGACCGAGGTCGCGGCAACAGTGCCTGGTTCCTCTGTCGTATTTCTCGCTGTCGACTGTAGATGCAATCTATCTCATTCCTCATTTGACAGGGGCCGCATTCTAACATTGTTTAGTCACCATTGTGTTGTGCTATGTGTGAGAGAGTGTGAGCCGACTTACCTGGCTGGTGGGCGTCACATTTTACTTTTCTGCGACGGCAATTATCGCAAGCGGCGGCTACCTTTTGACGAGGCATGGTATCTTGAAAATCGAGTTTAGATACAGCCGGGAATTCAATGTGATGCCTGCAAGAAGGGCGATGGGATGTCAAAGGCTGGGTCTATCTGCACGGCTGACGGATTTGATATCCGGGGATTGGGCTCTCAGTTCCCAATCATCGATAATGCGGGGTAGAGTTGGAGTTTGTGTAAGCTTCATGTTACATAACTCCTCGCCTCTCCGCATTCTAGACCTCTAGCTCAGGGGTTAACCGGAGGGATGGATGCTTCTATCACCACCTTGCTTTTGGTGTGGGTAGAGATTTAATCTAGCATGGGTCACTATCTGGAGTTGGAACTTGGATCAACTCACAGGTTGTTATCACGGGTGATGTTATCTCCACAACTTGACCAACGTTCAGGAGTCATGATAGGTATACGAGTCATGATCATCGAATGTACTTGTTCATATTTTGAGCTACTATCAATATCAGAAAAATAGCATGATGGAGATAACAAGGCCCATCTGCTTTCTTTGTTTCATATTCTTTCCCCCTATACGTTGAACACCAAGTACAATTCCCATGTCTAAGAAACTCATCCACTTTGGCTCACAGACTCCTCAGTATTAGAAGCCAAGAGGAGGAGCCGGCTGCGTCTGACGAAACCAGTACTCGAACGTAGCATTCACAATCCGAGGACGAAGGAGGTAGCCTCCAGCCTCCTTGGCCAGAGCGCCATCAACAGGTTTGAGAGGCCCAAACACTCTGGCCTGGACCTGGATCCGGCAGGCCCGCTCCAAGTACACGCAGAGATACGTCGCCTCCTGCACAGTGTTTCCCGTCGTCAGCATGCCGTGGTTGGCGAGGAGGATGCTCTTCTTCTGGCCGAGCGCCCCCGTGATGATGACTCCCTCCTGGTCAGCGATTGGCACGCCAGGCCATTCACCTAGGAACGCGCACTCGTCGTACAGGGGTGTCATGTCCATCTGGGCAACGACGAGCGGCTCTTTGGCTGCAGCCATGGCTTGGACCCAGGGTGAGTGCGTGTGAATGATGCTCTGCACATCCTTTCGGGCGGCGTAAACCCAGAGATGAAACCGCGTCGCAGGGTTTGGCATCCCAGTGCCTGTGATGGTGTTGAGGTCTCCGTCCACCTCGATAAAGTCCTCTGGCGTAGCTTCCTCCCAGCCGAGACCAAAGCGGAGGGTCCAGTAGAAGCCGTCTCCCCGTGCCGATCGTGCGCTGATCTGTCCGGCGAGTCCAGCGTCTTCTTGCTTGGCCGCGATTAAGCGGCACGCGCAGGCCAAGGTCTGTTGCAAGGTCCGCTCAGGCGTCTTGAGGTGCTGGTCCATCTCCTGGGCCGAACGCTTGTCGAAGTAGGCCTTGGACCGGAGAGGCTCGCCGTTGAGCTTGGGCTCTGGCGCTGGGGCCGCGGTAGTAGTGGTTGTTTGGCTGGACATTGTTGGTGTTTTGTGAGGTGAGAGATGAACTCTAAAACTGCTGCTGTGTTCAATGTTGCACTCTTTTAAATCAGAAGATGACCGCCACCGCACCCAAAGCACACCTTGTCATCGTCTATGTACTTGCAGTTGATCATGGCCAAATTGTCCATCCTTGAGTTGTTGTCGGATCGTGACATGATTGGCTCCCGTTCCGTGTGGATAACCTCGGCCATGAGATCAAGACCTAGCATCCGCGGGACAGGAACACAGAGAAAGCGGGGTGACAGGAGCACAAGGACAAGAGACTAGACAAGGTACTGCTCCGGACCATCGCTTCAATGGCTCCCTGTTATCAGCATGACATCAAGCCCGCCAAGTGATCCCAAAATCAAATGATAACAAACCAACAAGATAGAAGATTCACCCGATAGTACAATGAGGAGCTGACCAAGAGTTTACTTACGCAATCCACCCTCGGTGCAACAGGTCCCTCATTGGTCTCTCGGTAAAAGCCAGGTCCCGAAGCGCCGTTCTGCAAAACGTCTCTCATCATGATAGACTGGTTAGGGGAGAATTGGGGTGTTCCAGTCAATAAATAGCAAGGCAGAGAAACGCCTCCCAAGTATAAGATAAGCTCCTTAACCATTTAACCTTGTCGGGGCAACCGAGACAAGAAAGGAAGAAAAATAAAAGGCCTATCTATCTATCATCAATTAATCATACATACCTATCTATCTATCTATGTATATAATCCACCCGAATAAGTGCTTGAAATATTACAAGACAGCAAAAAGAAAGTTACTCCGGTACAGGGAATCGAACCCTGGGCTCCGCGGTTAAGGATCTCTCAACTGAGTTGATGAGAGCGCGAAATGTTAGCCACTACACCATACCGGATTGTAATTGGTTAAGGACGAGGTTGGCAAAGAATGACTATGAATTAGAGAATTGACAACTAGCTAGTTATTCCGAAGTGAACATCCATATCCCAAATCCAATATCCAGGTCCAAATACAAGTCCCAAGTGAACACTCTACCACAGAAAGTTGAGCTTCCGAATTCCCTTCTTCGGCTTCAAAGGGGGCGACGGATCGGCGCTTGCAATGTCCAGGAACGCGCGGATAGGGATCTCGTCGAGAGGAATGATCTTGGTCTTTTTGTAAAACTTGAACCCAAAGTACAGGATCAAGACGAACGGAATGTTGAAATACGAAGACACAAAGGACTTTGTGTTCCAGTGACCATGGACAAAGTTTTGCCACCCAGACGTGATGAGGATCAGGATGAAGAGGCTGATGCAGGCCCAGCTGAAGTAAGGCTGGAAGGGAGATTTGTAGGGCAGCTCGTTGCGGTCGATGCCCTGTCTCTTGCAGCCATAGAAGAAGCGGAGGTATGTTGTCAGAATGACTGTCCAGTTGACCAGGATCGCGATAGACAGGAGGTCCTGTAGCCAGGTAAAGACTGTAGACGCCCCTTGAGAGGTGGTCAAGTACCCCAGAGCCATGAACAGAGTAAAAAGAATGACGGCCACGTATGGGATCTTGAATCGGTTAAGGCGAGTAAAGACGCGAGGTGCGTGTCCGTTCTTAGCCAGACCAAAGAGGTAGCGGACATAACTCATCATGCCATAGTTACCGCAGGACCAAGCTGAAGTTACGACGATGGCGTTGATGACATGCGGGATAACCTTGATGCCAGCCAACGAAGCCGAGATAACAAAGGGAGACGCAGCAGTGCCCTTTGACTTGAGGAGTCGATCATCGTTGGAGGGAACGACCAGACCGACCAGGAACATGGTCAAGCTATAGAATATGAGGATGCGCCAAAAGACTCGCTTGGCAGCCTGAGGAATCACTCGTCGAGCGTTCGCAGTCTCGGCAGCGGCCAGGGAGATGTTTTCGATTCCGGAGAAGGCGTAAAGAGCGTTCGTAAAGGTGGTGTAGAATCCCAAGAATCGCCCGAGAGATCCTGGGATGCCAATGTATTGCACAAAGGGACCTGGGTCTATAGTGAAACTTTGGTTAGCATTTGAAGCCATAGACCACAGTGGATAATCACCAACCTTTCCAGTATCTGAATCCAAGAACTTCGCCATTGGGGCCGCCACCAGCAATGATAACAACCGCCATGATGTTGACGATGAAGATCAGGGCAATCTTGAGCAGGGCAAAGCCGAACTCGAGCTCACCAAAAACCCTAACAAACAGGCAGTTGGTGAGGGCCATCAGAAGTCCAAAGATTGTAATCCACTGCAGATCTTACTTAGCAACCACACTTCCAAATCCCAAGGGGGGGGGTGCGTACCACAGCGTTGTTCACTTCGACCCAGAACGACATCAGGACCGCAGCGGCAACGATTTCGGTGGGGATAAAGATGAGGCCCTTGTAGACCAAGTTCCAGCCATTGGCAAACGACAAGGCCGGGTCGACAAAGACCTCGGCATATCTCACGATGCCCCCACTCAGCGGGACAAGGGCTGCCATCTCAGCAACAGCGAGGACAACGCCAGCAGCTGAGAAGCCGATGAGGGTGTATCCAAGAAACGCCCCAACCGGTCCGGCCTGAGCAACGGCGCGCCCGGAGCCGAGGAACAGACCAGTTCCAATGGCTCCGGCAAGAGCCATCATCTGCAGGTGACGCGAGTGCAGGCCTTTGTTCATGTCCTTGAGCTCCGACATATCCAAGGGCGCATTCGCAGTGGCGGCTTCCCGAGTGGTCATGGTGCCTGCAGCGACATCTGATGAGTTGCTTCGGGCGTCGTAGGCGACGACCTTTTCGCCCGCCTCCATCTGGTTGGCCTTGGAAGCCATGATCAGGGGCGAAGAGTCAAAGAGAGAGAAGTTAAGGATGCCAGGCGAGATTTATGCTTCCAAGTACAAGACTGATTCAACGAAGAGAACTTGGTATGATCTCTAAAACTCAAAACGGGAGCTGTCCAAGGGGTCAAATACTCAGCAGCCTGCTAGCAAAGGAGTCTGGGGAAAAGCCAGGGCTCCACGTGACATCTCTGCGATACCGACATTCGCAAGCGACATCTGAGTCTCGAAGCTGTAAAGCAAGGAATTGGCAGGGATCTACCGAGTCCGAGTCCTAGACCCCAGGATCTGGATTTCCCCATCTCCGGGGAAGCGGAGGTGGTGGGCTCTCATTCGAGGACGCTCCGCGGGTGTGCTATCGAGATAAGCTTGGAGATTTCGGATCGCGATGCCATTGGGACCTTTAAATCTTGGCCGACGGCGGTTCCCTGTCACCCCGCAAAGGGTGTCGACTACAACGACCTGATGGTGCTGGTGGGGTTATCTCGCTTGCTCGAGCCGCGCCTTGCGGAGCGCCCTATTGTCGAAAGCCGGCGTCCAATTGAGGGTTTTGCGATTACACGGAAGATTAGCGATTGGTCCACATGTCATGTTTCCATGACTGACTATTGCTCGTGTGAGGGACCCTTCCGGAGTCTGTAAGTGATAAAGGAGCTCTCTGTTCGAGCACTTGTGAGTTCCCCAAGCAGATCTGGAGCAAAACACCAAAGCCCAACCCAGTTCAAGACTCAGACATCATGGGATCAGTTCAGGAAGACATAATGTCTAAAAGCTTTGTCCTGACGGCGCAGGCCCTTCACAAGGCCCTGCCCAAGATGGGCATGGCCACCAGGGCAATCCATGCCGATGACTTCTCAAGCCCTCATCGTGCCATTGCTCCCCCCATGCAAGTGGCCGTCAACTATCGATACCACCGAGACCCTGAGCAATTGGTGCCGATGCAGAATAAGGACGTGAGTTGCCATCTTGACTCTGCTTCTTCGGAGCTCAGCTGACTGATAGTAGCCGAATGCACCATTTGACTCCCACATCTACTCACGTTACACTGCCCCCAACTCAACCCGCTTCGAGACAGTCTTGCACAATCTCTTTGGAGGCGCTGGTGTTGTGACTTACTCGAGTGGTCTCGCTTCGTTCCACGCCATCATGACCCTCCTGACGCCCAGGCGCATCTTTATCGGCGAGGGCTACCACGGCGTTCACCGAAGCATCAAGCTCCAGCACCGAGTGACAGGGGTCGAGAAGCTGACTTTGGAGGATCTGGATCAGCTCGGGCCCGGGGACCTTCTGCACATTGAGACGCCACTCAATCCCACTGGGGAAGCCCGCAACCTGGAATACTACGTCGCAAAGGCCCGTCATGCTGGGGCTTACATCTCTGTTGATGCGACCTTTGCACCTCCGCCTCTGCAGGATCCTCTCCAGTTTGGTGTCGACATCGTCATGCATAGCGGCACCAAGTACATCGGAGGCCATTCCGATATGCTCTGCGGCGTCCTGGTCGTGCATCAAGATCGAAAGGAGTGGGTCGAGACTCTGTATCAGGATCGCAGAGTGATGGGATCAATCGTGGGTAGCTTCGAGGGCTGGCTCGGTATCCGATCGTTGCGAACTCTTCACCTTCGCGTGATCAAACAGTCCCAAACCGCCGAGAAGCTCGTATCTTGGCTCCATGAGGAGGTCCAGAAGCCCGGCTCTCTCGTCGGAAAAATGATCGACAAGGTGCAGCATGCGTCTCTGCAAGAAGCAGACCTCAAGGATGGGTGGCTGCGGAAGCAGATGCCCGGGGGGTTTGGGCCAGTCTTCTCCATCTGGATGAACAAGGAGGAGCACGCACGGAGACTGCCGAGCAGGCTGTACATCTTCCAGCATGCGACGAGCCTTGGTGGTGTCGAGAGCCTGATGGAGTGGCGTGCCATGAGCGACGAGGGAAGGGACCCCAGGCTGATCCGGGTCAGCTGTGGCGTGGAGGACGTTGAAGACATGAAGGCGGATATACTGCAGGCCTTTGAGTCGCTTCTGCAGGACTTCCCATAGGCAAGGGCCAGTAATTGCATGTCAAATAGAGAAAATAGACGTATCCCGAGATTGGAGAGTGTGTGACCCCCCGCCCGTGCTGGAGTGCATGACAGAGCTCAGCCTTGGTCGCCGCCATCATTCCAAATTTGGAAGGTGACTACTTGCAGACCTAGTAGCAACACGACGGGCCTCAAGACCTGCATAGGTAATGAACAAGGAGCTTACAGAAAAAGCAATTGGACACTGCCTTGCGTAGGTAGCCAGTGCGGCCAGCGTCAGTAGACACACTCTCCCATGTACAGCCTGATGCGTCCGCCACGAAGACGCATTTCCATGGAAAGACGCAATTATGCGGGCGCGCAAGGGACCCAGCCACTCGGTGTTGTGCAACCCGACTCGAACTGGAGAATGAGAGGTCGCAGCTCAGCTTGCCAGCCGGCATGGAAGTATGCATGGAACCTTTGTTGCCGGGTTCAGGGATGCAGCAGATCACACAGTTCGATGAGTCTTCTCGAACGTCAACGCTCTGCCTCTCAACCTGCAGCATGCGCCCGTACATACCGCCCTTGAGAGTCCATAGAGGAGCATGTTATAGCTGGGCGGTCTAGGAACTAATGCAAGGTGGTCAGAGAAGCGTGGGTTCCGTCCTGCGTCCGTCGTCATCCGTTCATCGGCACCGTGTGATACGAGTCAACCCCTTATACTGACCCAGGATTAATGCTATCTGTCAAGTTTCAACACCTCTCTGCCATGTGTGCACGGTCCATTGTCACATCGCTCTCTCCGGTTTCGTTGGGGATAGAGTAATCACACGTGCCGAGAAGTAGCATGGCTGAAAAAAGGTTGGCAGGGGGTCGAGGTGATGGAAGACGTGAGATTGCAGATCTGCGTGGTAGTCGAGGAGGGTTAGCAAGGCAGTCCCAAGTTTTCATCCACTGGTAATAGTATTGGGTCCCCTCCATGCGATTGCCTTGGAGTTATTGCTTCGTTTCTACGGAGTATGCGCGGTGCAATGTCCATGCGGTCCGCTCTTCCATCGCCTCTATCCATTGTTGACGGGCGCGAATTCACACGAACTGGATCAAGGGGCAGGGCATGTGAGCACAGATCTACGAGTCCTACAGCACGCACAGCTCGCCTGACGGACCCCGCGATTCTTGAGGGGTCAAGCGGCCCAGTCGTTCCTGTTTCAAAGAGCTAGCTAGCCAGCTCATCCCAGTAACGAATCCCTGATGCCTGTCACTCGCGTGGCAGCAGGGTTGGTCCGCTCCATTAGCTTCTCCACATGGATCCTACGTGGGCGGGGGGTTGCTCTCGTTTGAGTCTTGAGTTCCCGGGCGCCTTCATCTGCAACGCGGCAGGAAGACTGGCTCATCTGCCCGCCCACTCAACCTGCACCTCTTCCAAGCTATTGTTCCCTCAGCATTGGCTAGTACTGGCGGCATTCGTGTTGAAGAGACCCATCCATCCTGGCTCCTACTCTAGCAGTATAAATAGGTAATCGGATTCCCCTCGATGGCAGGCAATATCGACTTCCCCCAGGGAATACTTTTCTTCTTCTCGGCGCTATTCCTTCCCTAAATCTAATTCTTTATACTATTCCTGTCTAGACAATCTCCAAGGTTATCTTCAAGTTCCTTTGAAAGACTGGCTAACCTCCCCATTGCCACACTACGTCCCCCTACGAGCACACGCGACAGCGAACCCATCATGACCAAGTCTTCTGTCAATGCAGTCCATGGCTCAAGCCCGTCTATTAATGGAAAGCACAGCGAGTACGTCGTGGTCCTGGCGTATGACGAGACCTTGAGCCTGACACACTGATGTGAAATAAGGATCAATCGCAGCCAACAAGACGGCCTCCACCAACGCCTACACCAAGATAAAGTAGCAACAAGATCGTCGCTCCATCTCCACGATCCCACGGAACCCGTCAACGCCCGGCTCCAAAACCCCCTCCATGTAGCACAGCCCGCCCAAGACGCCGTTTCACTGCATCCGACCGCGGGCGCAGCCTCTAGCGTCACTGTGCCGAAGGACACCATCTCGGCCAAGGATCTAGCCGGCATTGGGGACCAGTTCTCGGCCGACTGACTTATCGGCCGATATTTCGGCCGAGAAGAAGTGGAAGCTCCGTTCCTCGAGTCCTCCACATTTTGAAGACACGAATCAGAGTACGAAGCAGCGCATTCCTCGTTTTGTCTTCCCTTTTTATTTTTTTCGACGCTTCTCCCAACGCTGGATGGGTAGCTTAGACCGCTGTTTGCACGAGATCGGTGACTGCTTCTTTGCCAAGAACTCGGATGAATCAAGACGAAAGTATAGTGTTGCCATGACTTATATCGGAAATCTCCTTGTTTTAGCTCAAATGGATCATCTATTTGCCTGCGATTTTCTTAGGTGTGTTGGACGATTATGTCGATTGTACTCAGAGCCACAACACGAATCATTCAGCCACACAAGTCGCGGTAAAGTCCCCAGCCAGTCACAAGCTGGCCCGAGCTGTCTGCATCCCGCGTCCTGGTGGACTGCAAGGGCCAGGCCGAGGTGGACGACTTCCTGCCATGTTCCCCCTCCTGTATGCATCCCGCGTCCCTCCTGCCCGCGAGGTCACCTGCAGCCGAATCAGGACAGCCGCAACTTTCTAGGTGAGTAACGCACAGCCGTGCGACGAGGGAATGGCATGGCCCGTCTGGCGCGACAGGTGAAAAGAAAATGTGCTATAAAACCCAGTTTCGGTCTCCGTCCATTCTGGCCAGAACAAGGGCTGCTACATACATCTGTATCAACACGCTGTCTACCAAATTTCCCTCTTCTTGTCTTCATACCTTACGCCATTCTTCGTTCTTCGTACTTGGCCCTTCGGTGGTACCAGCCGTCGCGCTTTGCTACTGACCTACTGTGCATGCATCGCTCTCTGTCCAAATCTACCTTTATGTCTACCTCTCTAAGCTCCTTCAAAAGCTGCGTCCCTACATAGAAACACCATCAGCTTCACACCTTTCAAGCGACAATGTCTACCACTTCATTCAAGGCTGACCACGGCTCGGTCGAGTCCAAGTCCAACAGCCCGGGCCAGTCGCGTAGCATGTAAGCCAACTGCTCCACTCTCCCACCTCAATTCGTGGGGCCCCCTAACACGGGTTAGCTCCCAGCAGTGCGCCAAGATCGTGGAGGCTCCACATCCACAGCAGCAAACGGGCCCAGGCAGATCGCACCAAATGCTTCGGTACCTCAATGACACGTGCAGCGGGAGCGGGAGACCTGTCACCGAAACGCTCCAAGAACCCTTCCATGTCCCTGGTGCGCGGTCCCAGATCAGCCTCGACAACCCTCTGTACAGCGCCCTCTCACACTCCAGCGAATCTACACCTCCACACAAGATCCTCTTGGCCGAGATCGGAGCCCAGTTTTCTAATCGCTAGCAAGGCACGGTCCGCCCCGCAAGGTTGGACCTCGTTGATATCGCTTCCACGGCTTCTTAGTCTATGGCACGTCGCATGATGGGGTTTTCGCAATCTGCTGTGTTGTCAGTGCTTCTTTGAGGCGCATTTCTGTCTGTCTTTACCGCTTTTACACTTTTCTTTTCTTCTTTGTTGTCTTATTGGGGGAATGCCTAGTAGCGAGCGACACGTTGCGTCACGTTAGGTAGCTTCAATTATCGAATAGCTTCTAGCAATCCAATTAAACCGGAATACCATAAATGGAAGTGGCACACCGAAAAGCTTCGACGACGGTCAGCATTATTCTCTACACCTTCTTTGCAGCAGGTGCCTTAGCGGCAGCCCGGGCCGGCAGCCCAGTGCAGCCTTCGCTCCACTCCACGTCATCAGAACCTGCAAGTTATTTGGTTCCCCGTCTCCAGTGTGAAGCACCGGGACACGCTCCAAGTCATCCGCTGACTGCTTACCTGCTTCCTCGGCTTCCTCACCAAACGGAAGCCCCAGATTGACGCCGGGGAAGACTCGTTGCATTCCCGGCGCATGTAATCGCAGCAAGTCTCTGTTGCACAATGAAAACAAGCGCGCCCTTGCGTCTTCCGGTCGCCGCGGCGAGTAGGTGAGCCGGCTGCACCTGGGCGTCGCTGATTTGCCGTTCCAGCATCATAGCATTCATCCTTGCCAAACGCCCTGCGGCAATTCTTGCCCTCGCTACCTATGCTAGCTTGAGCCGCAAGTACCTACCTAGGTACTCAGAAAGTGCAGTACGCCCCGGCATTCATGACGCTTCGACCACCCTGGCTCGGTGAAGCCGGCCCGCTCTGGAGCTCCCATGGCAGCCAAGGGAGTCGACAATCGTACTGTGGTGCCCAGAAAGAGAGGGGGGGCAGGGTGTGCAGGCAGTAATGGAAGGTCCTAGTGATTCGTGGATCCGATGGAAGGCTGTGACCTTGGGGGAGGGAGGCCGAGGGCCTCCGGGGAAGTATCCGGAGCCATGGGGGTTCGAAGCGGAAGTGTGCCGGAAGCGGGCCAATGTTGAATGTTAAGAGACAGCGCATAGACTCCGTGCAGGGAGCAAAAGTAGGGCGAGGATGCTATCAAGACCTGATGGCCTCTCTCCTGGTTGAGGCTCTGCGGCTGAAGGTCACAGATGAACGCCGTCAGAAAGCTAATTTAACCCCACAACACGTACGGGGGAAGTCCCATCAGAGCAGGGCGCTGCCATGCAGGAGTCTGTACTCCATGTAAACTAACCGGCACAGTTGTAGCTGTTTAGGCCACGTGGAATTGCCGGCCCAAGCCTACTACCTTCTGTTGCGGTTGTGTCAAATTGCAATACGGGCAGACTGGCAAAAAGAGAAACAAGAGGCAAAAACATACAACAGCGGGGATTCGCTGGTCGTCACCGACCCAACTACTAATCCGCCCCTCACTGGCTTGTCTATGGGAGAGCGGACGGGATCCCGAATTTTTCAGTGGGTATGGTCGTATGTGCAAGGTAACAGATGCAATCCTCTTCATGAAGGGCTCACAGAGACACCATGAGGTCTGCCTACGATGCCCGCTTTTCTCGGATATGTAGTGCTGGTTTGATCAGGCATATGCCCAGACAATAAACATACTCAGTCCTTCTTGACAATTAGAACGAGCCCTATCTTAATACCGGCCGAGTGCTTGGTTGCTTGTATTGTCCCACTCATCACTCGCCATCTTGTCGCTCTGAATCACTCTCCACTCGTCGTCTTATCACTCCTGACTGTGAATCACTGTCATCACAATCAGCATCAGGTCAAAGCCCTCGGAACATGGCTGGCCTTCCCAAGAAGATGCACCCACAACAACAATCCAGAATCTCAGAAATCATAAGCTCACGGTGCCGCAACAAGGGCACGAGAGCCACCGCGCCCTCCTTCCTACAGTTACTACCCACAAGATCCCGGTGCTCTTGAGCACCCTAACCTAGATTCAGCTCTCGGCGCCAGTATCTCGAGTAAGTGTTCTCCGTTCTTCATTCAGGTTCGTAAGGTGTTTAACCTGGTGCTCATGGCTCTTGGTTATTACAGACGGCGGTCGAGTCAAGATGGCTCCTGACGAGAGGGCGAGCTACATCGCCGACATGATTGCGCCGAGGCTGCACCAACACCATGATCCTCACCCCGACGCGAGTCCCTGGGCTCGACCTCCTCCTCCTCCTCCTTCTCCTCCTCCAGGTCTTGGCCAAGGCCAGGGGCCCGCCCATGAGCATCGTGATCCAGATTGTCGGATCCAGGGGCGACGTGCAACCGTTTGTGGCGCTGGGCAAGACCCTCTTGGCGTACGACCACCGCGTCAGAATAGCCACTCATGAGACGTTTGCCAATTTTGTCCGAGACAACGGCCTCGAGTTCTTTTGCATCGGAGGCGACCCTGCCGAGCTCATGGCCTCTGTGGTCAAGAAGCCAAGACTCACGCCTGCGGCTAATGCCCTAGCAACTATCGAGATGGATAAGCGGCGTCGTGTCATCGAGGAGATGATGTCAGGATGCTGGATGTCGTGCATTGAGGCGGGCGACGGCTTGCAAACCACCACCGGCGAACAAAGGCCTTTTGTGGCTGACGCCATCATCGCCAACCCGCCCATCTTTGCCCACATCCACATCGCTGAGAAGCTCGGCATCCCACTGCATCTCATGTTCACGATGCCATGGTCACCAACGACCGCCTTTCCTCACCCAATGGCCAACATTCAGCACGCAGCGGTGGACGGAGCCTCGTCGAACTACATGTCGTACGTCATGGCTGAGCTCATGACCTGGAAGGGGCTCGGAGACGTGATCAACAGGTTCAGGGCAAAGGTACTCGAGCTGGACCCCATCTCGCTCACGTGTGCACCTGGCTTGCTCGAGCGGCTGCGTGTCCCGTATACATACTGCTGTTCCCCGGCCCTGATCCCCAAGCCTATAGACTGGGGTGACAACACTGACATCTTGGCTTTCTTCTTCCTAGACCTTGCGTCGTCGTTCACGCCGCCGCCGGTCCTGGATGCATTCCTTCGCGCCGGCCCGCCGCCTGTATATATCGGGTTTGGGTCTATGATTGTCGACAATCCCGGAAAGCTTACCAAAACCATCTTCGAGGCAGTGCGGCTAGCTGGAGTCCGGGCTCTTGTATCCAAAGGCTGGGGCGGCATCGGGAAGGATGATCAAGTGCCCGAGGGAGTGTTTATTCTCGACAACGTACCCCATGACTGGCTGTTTAGCCGTGTCTCAGCCGTATGCCACCACGGCGGCGCAGGCACCTGCTCTGCAGGCATCAAGGCCGGTCGTCCAACCGTCGTTGTTCCCTTCTTCGGCGACCAGCCCTTCTGGGGCGCCATGGTGAGCCGAGCCGGTGCCGGCCCCGAACCGATCCACCACGCCGACTTGACAGCTGAGAAGCTCGCCGCGGCGATCCGCTACTGTATGCTACCCGAGACGCAGGCCAGGGCCCAAGAGCTAGGTGCCAAGATCAGAGAGGAGGCTGGAACGGCCGAGGGCTGCAAGAGCTTCCACCGCCAGCTCCAGAGTCGCGAGCTTTTGTGCGATGCCGCGCCGGGCAGATGTGCGGCGTGGAAGGTCAAGAGGACGGCTGTGAAGCTGAGCCCCCTTGCTGCGATGGTACTTGTTAGAGTTGGGAAGCTGGAGTACTCAGACCTGAAGCTGTAAGTGGAAACCCCTTTTTATCAAATGTGCTCTCTCTGTCTAGTTCCCTCTAACTGACATGAAAACAGATATAGGCCAGTTGAATTCAACACTGGGGAGAAGCAGGAACCAAGCAACAGTCATGCCGCCGAAGTCGCCAAGAGAGGAGCCGCCCAGGTGGGTGAGGGCATCGGCGGTCTGATTCTCGAGCCTGCAGCCGGTAATATCCCTCTCCTCTCCTCCGCGTTTCTTCTGGATAACTATTTTGTTCCAGGCATCTCTGGTATTCCGGCTTACTCTATACCGAGCATTCACCCTCATCTCCGGGCCTTGTTCTCGAGCGGCGCGTCTGCCGACATTGTTGCGTCGCGCATCGAGCAGGGCGATGACGACTTTAAAGCGTCGTCAGACACTGATCAGCAGGCCGTGCTGGCGAGATGGAGGAGCCTTCAACAGGCCTTGTAGAAGTGACATCATCTGAGGTACAAGGACAAGCAGGAGGAGTTCTTCACATAGAGTAATGACGGATCAAGGTGTATTAAAGAAACGGCTCCCATCTGCCGCTCAACGAAGTGTAGAGCTGATACCTGCTCCTAAGCCAGATTCGTTATATAGAACCTTCTAGACTATTAACACTCTATTATGGCGACTTGTGAACGACTATACTGCTTTCCAGGCTCACACCCATATCAGGCATCCGAGTCCCAAGCCCTGATTACCGGCAGCCCTCACATCACAGGTAAAGCAGGTCCCCTCGCCAGCTCTGGCGATAACAGCATGCCTTCCTTCCATTGAACACCACGCACTTGCTAGTAGCTCGCAGTCTCCCTCCCCTGTAGCGTCGATGATCAGCACCCTCTCATCCTCGGGCACAGACTTGAAGGGGTCTCCAATGTGAGCCACGTCCACGACATGTTCTAGCTTCGGCAGATCTTGCAAGTCGACGAGGTGTGGGCCGTCGATGCATCGAGGGGCGGCGACAAAGGTTGGGTTGTATTTCAGCTCTAGGAGTGAAGCTATTGATACTTCGTTGATGTGAAATGTCAAGACAGCTCTTCTTGGCTCGTCGGCCGCGTCTCCAGGGTTAACTGCCTTTGCTCTCAGGAACTGCAAGCCCGAGAATTTGATCCTTGCTGGCGAGTTGCGAGGCGGAACTGCTCCCACCCACTTGGCTTGCTCGTCTGAAGCCTCGCAATGAGGATCCTCGGCCGGCACGCTTGGGACCTGATCAAAGGGCACGTCCTTCTCCTGTGTCCGCCACCAGCCAGGCCTCACAACTTGGCCGCCGTTGGGCAGAACCGGAGGGCAAGGTCCAACCCAACCGTTGGCCTCCTTGACACCCTTCATCCCGCCAAAGACACGGCCGAGTACGTGCTTGGAGCGCCAGTATGATCGTCCATCCATCACGAGTCCAGCAGAGGGATGCGCCGGTTCGCCCACCCGCAGCAAACTCGGGGTAGCGAGAACAAGAGCGGGCATGATGGCGCAGACATGCCCTGCGCCAGGAAGAACGGTGCCAAATGCCCAGTCCAGCAGCTTGTGTGTGCCTATCGCAGATGGTAGAACGGTGGCCCCTGGAGGTTCCAAGAATTCTTGCATCTCGTCCCGGCCAGGCCACTCCATGAGCTCGGCGAAACGAATCAACCCTTCAATCTGCTCATCTTGGATAAGTTCCTCAAAGTTGTAGTATGGCTCATACTCGGGTCCTGAGACATTCTTGATGCGTACGCCTTTGATCCATCGACCTGCCATCTCCATCGTTGCCGTGGCTTGATTGCTCATGTTGGTAAAGGTGGTTGTGGTTTGCTCGAGGCGTAGCTTTAGCTCGTACGCGACGATCATCTGGAATAGCATCTCTGATCTCATTGATCCGCCGGATAACCACATCTTGGCTGGAGAGGTGACTTCGTCATGCTCTGGGAAGATGTCGACACGGTTCAAGATGGCGAGTAGATCCTGGATCCGGTGGTTCAAGTCATACGTGCCGGTCTTGGTGTTGGCCGAGCCAAGAAGCTTTTGCATGTACTCAAGTGTCGAATGTTTGGTTCTATCCTCCGACAATGCTTTGCGTTGTTGCAGTTCATCCAGCCATTCTACGAGCTGGCTGAGGCGGTGGTTAGGAACGTCGTCAGTAGCGTTGCGAGGACCGTCACCCATGCTTTTGGGCTGGCACTTGCGTGTCCAGGTATTCAAGTCTGCTGTAAATCCTTGGACGGTTCGTGTCCCCGGCCATTCCCCCTCGAACCTACGGCTAGCCTGTCATAGTTGAGTGAGTCGACAAGTTGGGAAAGCAGCGAGAGGGCTCGGGACAACTTACCTCGCTGTCCTGTTCACTATAGCTGCAGTGTATTCTTCCAATGTCATTATTCGTCTCTCCTGTGGGGTACATTAAGGCTACCTCGGTCAGCATCAACGCAGGTTTGCTACAAGGGGCCACTCACACCAAGATGGATGAGTAGGGTTGATGCTTTCCATCTCTTGATGCCGTTCCTGGACATGCTCTGTTCCAACGCCTTCCCATCCCAACGTTGCATTGGCGTGATGTTTGTCCCTGACCACGTTGATTCGTAGCATGCCTCTCAGGTGTTCTTTGCCGTCGAGTTGCTTGACAACATCAGACTTGTCGTCATCCTCGGTAGTCAAGTTGCGAAACTAGGGTTGTTGGCTGCCTGGATTTACCGTAGACTTCTCATCGCAAGGCCTTTTCACCTCACCGGGTTCTTTAATGTGAGATGTCATCGGCTTATTTGCAAATCCATCATGGCTCGTCTCCGCTACTCCCTCGGTCTTGGAAGGCCCTTCCGCAGTCCTAGGAACAGGGTTAAGCAAGACAGAGGCATCTGCATCAGCCAGCAAGTCGAACAGCAAGTTGATGCACTGCTGAATACCCCGACTCAGAGACACAAAAGTCCTCTTATCCTTTCCATGCCACTTTGTCGCGCTACCGATCCTCAAACTCATTGATGGAGGCCCGAGATAGCGTCCCAGGTCCGGCCTCATGTGCCTTCTGGAAAGTGGCATAAGCGGTGCGACGGACTTGACAATGTCGTCGAGAAAGTCGAATGCACCCTGGGTGAGTCGAGGGACTTTGAGGCGGGGGTCGAGAGGACCATGGTCGTTGGGATCAAGTATGCGTGGGAAACCAAGTCGTCTCCCCCAGTCCTTCAGACGGTCCTGCTGCGTCCAGACGCCAAGTCTAAAGTCCGAAAAGCCAGAGGTGATGGGGTCGCCGCGGGCGAATCTCGACAGCATGTTATCGCAGTCCCTCCAGGCGTTGGCGAGCGCCAGGGCATTGTTGTCTTGCATTTGTGCTGGGAGCCATTACTGGTCGAATCTGCCGAGTGCTTCTTCCACAAAGGCATCATCCTCAGATGCTTGTGCCTCTGCGGTTGGTGTATCACTCATTGTAACTGCCGAGTTTAGCTTCAAGTGTGGACGTTGAAGTCTTTAAAGACTCCTTCCAAGGACGGCGAAGGGGGCTGAGCAAGCCAAGCCCATCCTTGGGCGCCACATGGTTGGCCTCGACTGGCCATGATGATCCATAATGAAGCTAACAGATCGGAGCTAACTGCAAGCCCGCAGTTTGAGGGAGCAAGGATGCCTTGCCTTATGCCCTGATACAGGCCGAGGCAATCTCAGATCTTTACCTAGAGAGTCCTTAGCTATTGAACTTGGCCCAGCTACCAGCGAGGCTAAATAAACTTGCTTGAGGCGTTAATAGAGACGCAATTAGCTCCGTCGATCCAACATGAGTTACGCACATGATCCGCCTAGCAGGCAATTAATTATTCATGGTACTTTGAGCAAAGAGTTAACTTGGCTTTCGGGGCCTAAACAATACTTTTTATGTCCAATGAAACTGTTTAGTCTGAAGACGGCTATGCAACGAATGTTAGTAGCCGCGGCTACCTCAGAGGCAACTCTCATGTGGTCTCTCCTACACACTCAAACAACTCCATACAAGTGAAAGAGACCCGGGGTAGGGTTAGACATCAAGTGCCAATGCTCGGGGTCCGCGGACATCATCAGCGAGATGGAGCTCAACACCACAACAACAGCGTAATTGGTTTAGTGGTAAAATTCTCCGTTGCCATTCGAGTAACGTCGGGGAGCCCTGGGTTCGATTCCCAGATTACGCATTGGATCGGTCGTTTGAGACGTCGCGATGTTTCTTTTTGCCGTTGTGAAGTTTTGATCAATCCGGCCAACCTGATGTCAATGCAACCACACCCTCGTGGCTCGATAGCGGATAGATAAGACAGACGGCATTGTCCCACCCGAATTCCACGACGTTTCTCTACCAAGACTTGGTCTTTACACATCATCGCCACTCCAACATTACCCCGGCACCCATACTACCCTTTGCCATAGGACTGTCAGTCACACAGCCAATTGCAACAGCAGCACCAAACCACCGCCTGAGATGTCGCTTTCGGGCACAGACTCGGGGCCCGCGGGGGTCCAGGTAGTCAAGAGTGCCGCTCGGTCGAGGCCCTACATTGGTCGGCGGAGACAGTTCACACGATCGCAGAATGGATGCCTCGCATGTCGATCTCGGAAGAAGAAATGCAACAAGGAGAAGCCACGGTGCTCAGGATGCAGACGAAACCACCTTGATTGCGTTTGGCCAGTGGAACAGAGTCATGGAACATCATCACCAAGCGCACGTTTCCTCTGGACCCGTTCATCGCCTCACTTGACAGTCTCGGTTCGTGCCGGATGTTTAGTATCATGTTTGCTGGCCTCCACGGTCTCTTTGAGCTGATGCCACAAACATCTCTCCTTTTTGGCCAGAGATTGGTTGAACAAGAAGCTGGCGCTCATGATCCTTGCCATGGTTGCGTGGAGCTGCATGATACGATCCAGAGTCGCCTTTAAGATTGGAACGACTCACAAGCTGCAACTCATAGCTTCTATGACAAAGGCTCCATAACACATGTTTCCAAGGCTCTACGGCACAGTCTGGAAATCTACCTAATAGCAGCGATACAAGGTTCATCCACCTCAAGCCCGAAAGCCGTCTCTCAGTTCCAGAACCACATCGACATCATCTTTGACTCTGGTCTCAAGTTGCACCAGTCTCAGTGGACGGCAACTTCTGCGCCTTGGGAGAGGGGATTTTGGGACTGGCCAAGTTTTGCGTAACGCTCCTGGAAGCCGTCAAGAAAATTCTTGATGGTTGACATTTTGAAGGTGTGAAGGAGGTTGGCGACAAGGTGTGCATGTATATATACAAAGAAGAGATGGGTACACAGATGCTTTTGAGAGTTGACGCTGGGTGGCAGTCAAGATTCGCAACGAGAGAACCAAATGGACAATATCTACTCAAAGTTCATTGCCTATAAAACAGCCCGCAACATGTCTACGGCACCCGAGGAGCCCGTGATACCCATCCGTGTCGTCATCTGGTTGATGAATTTGGCAGAAGGCCTGGTGTAAGTCTTATCTATCCACGGCGGGTAAAGCTTTATCTATGTGCTATCGATAAGACTCTCCGATACAGGACATTCACAGTCAGCAACGGCCCAGAGTACGGTGCACCGTACCTGAGCCTGATCCAACCTTCACAGCCACATCATTCGTACAGGTGGCTAGTTTAATCGAGGCGCCCGTCGCAAATGCGACGGAACACATTCGCGGCTTGCATATCTACTTATGTAGTTCAGGGCCCGCTGCGGAACCGGACCAGACGTGTAATAGGTATATAGAACGAGCCTCTGCCCTACAGAAGCTCTGCCTACTCTGGCTTTCTCTGAATTCGACGTCCCGTCCTGTCCATTCACGCTCTCGCTTCAAAGACGCATCTTGGCCTCCAAATCGCTTCTCGAACCGATCCCCCACCTGAAATCACACCCGATGCCCCAGAAATGCATACCGCTTTCGCACCGAATCCCCGACCAAACAGCAACATGCCCGGCAAGCCCGAGAAGGGAGATGGATACCTGGTCGCCCCGCACGATGCTCTCTGGATCCTTGAATCCCTCTATCTTAAGGCTTCCAATATTAGATCCTACAGCCGACCTTGTTCCCGTGATCTAGTCCAAAGCCTTGAGACGGGCGCTCATCGCGGCGATTCCGTGCTCGCGGCCAGCCAAACGGCCATCGTGGTGGCGTCTTGGTCAACGACGGAACGATGAGTCAAAAGTCCTACCAGGCCTACGCGTCCATGCACGTAGGTGCTGCTTATTTCCCCTCCCTGTGGGGTCATGGGAAGGAAAACACCACCGAAACGCAAGATGCCACATGATTGGACTTTTTCTCAAGCGTTGAGCTTGACGAGCGGCAGGTTCATGACGAGGGATGGAAGCTGGAGCTACCTACAGGAAGCTGCCCGTCGGAGGCTTGAGATGACTGGGGGCGTGTGTCCGCAAGAAAGGCGAGCTCCGGACGACTCGACTCAAGAAAAAAAAAAAGCAGCGACCGACAAGAAAACGATCGGCAGCCGTTTTAAATAACAAGTAGAAAAATGGTCGACCGGGGGGTGGGAGAAATAACCTACTCACATGCCATCTGGCCGATTTTCTATCCGCTTTGGGAAGCCATCGGCCTCCGGACAGAGCTCCAGGTTGTCGGCGGCGGGAAGCCGCAGAACAGGACGGGACCTATCCGGCATTCCGCCCCACCTCCGCCCCGTCCCGGCGCCTTCGTGCAGCTTGGGCGGCCCGCCCTGCGGCTCTGCACAGAAGGAGCCCCGAGTTTTGGGGGAGATTGAACCCCCCAGCTTGCAACTCTAATGAATCCAATTCCACCTGGGCAAACCCGACATTACCTTGCCATTTGTAAAGTTCTTTAGTGCCACGATCAATCCCCAACGGCACCAAACCTTCTACCTTGTCGATGAACTTGCCCCCGTAATGAGCACCCATCGCTCAACTGAGCAACTCCACGCCATCACTCTCTTCCCAAAGAACAGAAACAGTCGCAGGGGTGCCAGACGGTTCAAACGAGCTGTTTTACAACTCGTCGGGTTCCACCATCTCGTCAATCAAGAAGAGATGCTTCTATCATGATCGCCCGAGGCCTGCCTACACGAGGCCAGGGTAGCAAAAACACCAGAAGCGTACGGAGTACTCTGTACAACAGCGAGGATTCGCTGGGAGCAGTGGTGATGTTAGCCGCACGCTGCTTGGGGTAGGTAATCGGGAACCGTCCAAAAATGGATCTGTGCTGGAGCCGAGCAAGAGCCAAGAGAGGATCGCACGCTCATCATACGTACGTGCAGCCAGCACCTGGATCATCCTTGCGAAGAGGGCCGTTGACAAGGGCTGGCAACCAGTGTGCCTGGGTCGTGGCGAGCTGAACAGCGCGAGCGCCCGTCCGGTATTTCTTTCTAGTCCCGAGCTAGAAGTCGGGACCATCCACCACAGGCCAACTGAAGAGTCTCACGCCCACATCTCAGCATGCCCACCCCCTGCCTCGAGGGACGGGAACCTGCATCGTCCATCTGACCCACTACCGTACCAGGCTAGGATGACGCTGAGCTAGGGTGCCTCGCTCTCCTGAAGCTCCTGCCACACCGCTTTGGTATCTTACATCTCTCTTAGCCGTCGTGTGGTCGCAGAGGCGTCTAGGCGTCTTTTGAACTCGAGACGTTGTTGATCTACTAGACAAACAGCCAATTTGACGTGAGTCTGTGCTGTTGGAGATTCCTGTCCACAGACAAGGACGTGCCATCGCTGCGGCCATTCCCGTCTGTCATCTTGTCCGCCATCGTGTCCTGCCCGTAGGCTGAGATATCTCACTTGACGTCGGTAATGAGGACGAAATTAGCTGCTGGCTCTGGAATGTTGACCTTTTTCCATGCCACCATCACCAACCCCCATGATGGGCACGCCATCACCAAGGCGGGGTCTGGGAAATTGGCAACACGATGGTGACTGACGTGGCCATCGAGATGGCGAGGCTGCCTCAGGTGGCGGCCCAGATCAGTTGCATCGAGTCGATACTGTAGCAAACTGCAAAGGGGTTGCTGGTTGGACGTGGTGGATGGGCTCACTCTCCCTCGAATAATGGATGGTGTGTGTGTGTGTGTGTGGGTGGGTGTGGCCCAACGCCAGCGAGAAAAAGAAAGGAAAGAAAAAGGCGGGCGGATAAGCTACAAGGTATCAAAATAACCAGCCATGATTCTTGTCATGGATCTTGGCCTCCGCAAAACACTGACTCGCTTGCCGAGATGATTGTTTTTGTCTTGCGACCCCTCGACGCACCGCTCACTGCCCTGGCCTTTGGCACCCACCCCCTGTTGCTTCTCGAAGAATGGATGGATGTTTCGTCTCACACATCCACACCCAGCGTGCTTCTGGTAGGCGTGTGCCGAGGAAAAGGATTCATGACCACTGACCTCATCGTACCGGCTGGCCAGGCGTCGGTAGAAGCCCCTCCGGATCCATGTTACCCAACCTTGGCTCGGTCAGGCTGCCCACCGAGCACGCACACCAGAACAGTGCCAAGTAACAGCGAGGTCCCCATTGCTGGGCCGCCTTTATTGTTAACACAAGAGAACCCGACTTTCCTCCCCTAAAGATATCTCGTCACAGCAATCAACCAATCCCTTGTCGCGGGGATGTAGGCTTTCGGCTGCTTAGTATCCATTCCACCTTGCCCTAGTTCAGATTCGGCAACGGCGAAAAAAACCACCACCTCGGTCTTCTCATCCATCTTTCGCGATCCATACATGCTTTGGCCATGGTTTGTAACGTAGCAGACACCTCCCAAGTGGCATGCCCCAGGCCATCGGGTCGCCAAGCAAGAAGCGCAGAAACCAGCCAGCAATGGGGCTCGGAAGCCATCCCCGGCAGCTCGTCCAGATGGGAAGCCGTAACAGGAAATCCCATGAAAGAAGCAGTCTGTCCATCTCATGGTCCCTCAGTCCCTGGACGCCATTCTTTACCACTTGGTTAAGGGCTCCATTCCAGTCCCCCCACACGAGTGTGGTCGGCATGACGCCCTTGCCTGGGACGTCTAGGGCTACAATCTAGTCCTAAGCTCGTTCTGGGCGCCCTGGCCATTTGGTGCAGGTGACATGCGTGGTTCGCCAGGTCGCCTTTCCAGAAGGCCATGGTGGGAGGATGCTCTACTAAAACGCACTTGGTCTTTTGAGGCCACGTCTCTCTATCAAGTTGAATGCTCGGCTAGCCTGGCCTGGTGTCTGGAAATAACCAAAACTGTCCGCCTCTTGATGCTTCAGCGTAATGTCATAGATGCGTCGTCATCCAAATCGAGGGCCAGCCGCGCAAGATTCCTATCTGGTTGCATGCGCACAGATGCTGCCAGAGTAACTCTCCGGATAGATATTCAATGTAAACGCGAAAGGCCACAGTCACAGTGTGCCAACTCTAGGATGGTCTTTCCAAGCAGGCCCCCATCAGCTGGCCTCAGCAGTTTTTTTTTTTTTCTTTTTCTTTTTCTTTTCTGGCTGAAAGGGACACAAGCCCCTGAGTCCCTATCGCATTCCTGCATGGGTTCTCGCGGGGCCTGCCCACCAACACAGGCTGACAACGATCGCTTGGCCAGGACCGAACAATTGATTGTGTGCAGTATTTACAGGGTCAGTCACAGCAACTCTAGAATTGTGCGCGCCTTTTCATGTCCGACTAGGCGAATTAGTCATCAGATGAGGACCGAGGGAGAAAAGATCCAATAGTCTGGGGGAAAGAGCAGGTCGGATATTCTTGTTCGCCAATGCTGTACCCTTGTCGCCGTCTTTGATATCGGATCTGCGCGTTCCATCCAGAGCCATGAGCTCCAAGTTCATATGCGGCGCCATCAGCCCGGTTGAGAGGTACACAGCTGCACCTCAATACCACACGGCACAGCGGCCACTCACGACTCTCTGGAACCTGTCAATGCACGCTTACAAGACCTTCCATACACGTCAGGTACTTGTTTGCTTTTGCGCGATGCCAATTTGGACAAGATCGCCTCTCAGATCTGTTCGACAGTTCAAACTGATCCCGTGGCGCAGCGGACTCTCCCCAGCCACAAAACCTCAGCACCGACGCCAGGCCCGGCTGAAGCTGAAGCTCAAAGCTCCGGCCGGTGATGCCGTAACGGTTAAGCTGTGGCGGGGCTTTCACGGATGTAGAGAGGGCTTGGCGTTTCGTTCCGTTTCGTGGATAGGCGCTCTTTTCCTCTTACAGGAGCTGCTATTGCGTTAATCGCCTCATCTTTCCTCTTCATGCTTTCATGTCGGTTGGGGTATCGGTGGAGGTGTTCATGTGGTTGGCCTTGTGTGCCTGGAAGTGAGCCATGAGCCATCGGGTCGTTATCTCACGTTGTAATCAACTAGGCCAAGCACTTTATCTCATGGCCAAATAAACTGGCATGCATACAATTGAGCCAAAGTCCTGCCAAGTGCCTGGCGGGATCGCTGTTGAAATCTTATCCAGTGACTGTAGATGAGAGTTGTCATGCCAAAGAGCCGCCTCTGGCTGAATAGTGAGCCGCCCCCCCTCCGTGTCGCAAACCCGTCCATACCGTACGGGGCACCTTCTGGCGCCCAGCGGTCCTAACCAGCGGTCCAAATGGCTTTGGGGGTGCACCAGCGGCAGAAGAGCGTAGACTTCGACAGGGGCGTGGCGGAATCGAGCAGCACCAGCGACTCCACGAGACAGCTCGTACGGCGCTTCAGTCACCTCAAACCAAGTCGTCGGGCGAGACTGGGTGCTGTAGCTGGGTGCTGGGCCGGCAGCGACGCCGATCTAGGTCGGAAGGTGACCCCCGACTCGCATCCGTGCTGAAGCTGAAGCCAAAGCGCAACGGTACTGAGAGATAGAAGAGCCGACCAGTCATGGTGCTTTGGCATCCAAGCATGTTGCGCAGGCCTTCTGGTCCAACGAACTCGAACCAGGCCTCCGCTGAGTTGAGTCTGTCACATCTAACACGCCCCTCCCCTTACCACAAACCCAATCCGAATATCTCGAGTGCAGGGGGGGTGTAGGGAAAGCAAGGCCACCGGCCACAGATGTGAGCAGTACGCGATACTTGAGTGCATGGCTCGTGCATTGTTGAATCGGGACTTGTTGCTGAGCGCCTCTTGGAGATCCGAAGCCAATGCGCCCCGTCGCCCACTACTGCATCTCCAGCGTTATGTGAGGTTCTTGAGAGCTGTGGATTGACGTGAAAAGAAGCAGTCGACCGGCGCAAACCTTGGAAGCGAGGACGAGGTGGAGCGGCACGTTCTGTGGCTGTGTGTCGTCTTTCTGTATCAAAAGCGTTCGCAAACCTTGGGCGGACGACCTTCGCAAGGCAGCCGACCCACGGAGGGGGGGTGCCTGAGCATCGACCCTCGTTTTTCCCCCTCTCTCCTGGACAGCCCAGAGCTAGGAGTCGGGGTGACGAAGAAGTCATGCCGAGCGAGCGGCGACCAAGATGCATGCAAGGTTAGGTACCGCACAGTCGAGTCCGGGCAGATAGAGAGGGACGTAATGGCAATAGCCTCAGGGTTGCTTCTAGCAAGGAAGACCTGTTGCCATAATTTTTACCAGTCTGAGAGCTTCCCATGCCCAGAAACACTGAGACGTGGCGGCTGGCGTTCAATCATGGATGCCATGACGGATGATAGTAGGTGGTGGAGAGGGATTGAATGGATCCATGATGCCGCCGGGGGCGTGCGACAGAGTTGGAAGTGGGAGGGGTGGTTGAAAATGGGTTGGTAGGTGGAAAAAGCCCATGACTGTGGCAGTGTGGAAAGGGCCCGCGTTGCTTTTGGGCCATCGAGTCCAAGGCCGAGCTTTGAGAGACGCCCATGCCCGCCGGCTGATGGGCGGTGTTCAATGGGTTGGTGCCAGCCCCGAGGGAGGAGGGCGACGGCAAGGGGTGGGACGCCGAAGATGTCCGGACTTGGGACTCGGGGATGAGCCAGCAGCGGACAATGGGCGGGTAGGACTGTCGAGAGCAGCCCCGAATGGAAATTGGCCGGGAAGGGTGCGGAACGGAAGTCCCTCTGTGCCAGGAGGACTGCTAGCCATGGACCAAGAGAGGCTCGCTCACGCCTGAAAGCTCATCGGATCACTAACAAGTACGGGTGGTAACCGTCCATACCAAATGCAGAGACTTGGAGTACCCATAGCAGCTACAATGTTAAGCATCTTGTCACTACCTAACTAGGTATGCTGGAACTCTGGCGCCGAAAATACTCCCAACTCATACCAGGAGTCCGAGATCACCATAAATACCATGCTCCAAATCATCAGGTACGTTGCACCAAGCCTGCTCATCAGCACTCAAAAAGACGATGCCCTGAGAGAGTGGTTGCGGGGCTCATCACCACCAGGCTTGGAGGGCAGCAGGGCATCTCATGGGCAGGGGCCGCACTGTAGGAATTGAATCGCCGCACTCGCCCGCTGGTCGGACGCCAACATCCATCCATTGGAGCCAATCTGATCCATCCCATCGGCGCATCCGCATGCCCAATTGGCTGCCCATTGGATGGATCACTGGGTTGCCTTATGAGGAGGGAAAAAGGGAAGGGACGGTGCTGGGGGGGTGCGCTGCCGGGACTGGAGTCTGGGGCGGCCATGTCATGACAAGCCACCATGACCTGGGGGCAGATAATTTCGAACTCGCTTTTGCTTCCCGTCATCCACCATCCATTTTGTCTTCTTTCCATGACCACCACCTTTCACGCCAGAGTATTTAGTTAGACTGCACCCGCTTCCTTCTTTGATACGCATCTTGGCTATCGCTACCTATCTTCATTCTTCACTTCGCCCTTCTCTACCTTCCACTACTTGTTTGTCCCTTCGCTTCAGCCCAAGTCCAACACCGCGTCGCCGCCAGCTAGCTCACTAGCTCAGCTGCGACACCAAAGCGCCGCTCGCCTCCATCACCAGCGACACTCGTGTATGGCCCTCGACAAGGTCAAGAGCTTGCCTCCCTATATACTATACTCCCTCCCCTCCTCGGGCCCAATACAGTTTGCGTCCATCTTCGGGGCTGGCTTATTATTCTCGTTCGTCTCGGCCGTTCGTATCGATCGTTCGCTTCGTTCATTCTCAGAGGTTGCGTCGTCATTGCGTCCGGTTCCGCCTCCACCATCATACCAAGGACGCCCTCGCCCTCTTCCTCTTCTTCTTAATCC
>SSHR01000353.1:0-39576 GCA_006518225.1 Fusarium neocosmosporiellum | reverse complement strand
GGAGGATATTAGTATTCTAGCACCTTCCGTCGTTATTATAGATAAAGAAGCAGCACTTAGGAAAGCTCTAAGGGTTATATTTATATTAAGAAGAATTAAAACTCTAATAACCCTAATAAGTTAATAAATAATAAAAATCTCTTACTAAATACCCCTATTATCGCTCTACCGACCTCTACTACGGAGACTAAAAATCCCTTACTTAGAGCCACTATGGCCTCTTCCCTAGCTACCCAGCGATAAGGTATAACTTCCGAGGAAGATAAGCATAGCCGGCGAGGCATATTCCTACGATGGAAAAGTATTATATTCGCTTAGACGGTCGAGGAGTTCAAGGCTATATAGGTAATGCTTTATATATTATTTCCTCTCTAAGAGAAAATATTATAATATATCAAGAGCGAGTATATAGGCTAGATAGAGCACTAGGCGTAATGCTATATTTATTATAATCATAACTTCGGTATAAGAGTTACTAGCTCTATTAAGAGCGGTCATAAGGACTTAAAGTCCTTCCTTATCATCGGCATAGGCGATCTCCTATACCTCTATTATATAATCGTGGCCTTAGTCGCTAAGAAGAAGCATGTATATATAGAGAAGGCAGTAGACCAAGCTATCCGTTAGAGATAGTAGTTTATAAAGCGCTTCTAGCTTCATAATATTATCCTCTATGTCGGCTTTAAGGCCATTGATCTCTTGGCGCAGTAGGTATATTATGCCGAGGCAGCTTTCCTAACCGATAATCCTAATACCGAGCCGATAAGGGAATATATAGGCTACTTTATATAATAGTATTCCTTGCCTTATGCCTATTATATCCTTGAGTACTTTAAGAGCGGCGAGAGCCTCTAGCTATATAAGATATACCCTCGATGGTGGTTATAAAAACCTCTAGTAAGAAATTCGCGTATTTTAGTAGGAAATCAAGCTAATCTCTACTAGTAGCACTTAGAGGAGCTGCTCCTATATATATGAGATCCCGAAGTCATCCAAACCCTCCGTGGCCGCCCAAAGAACCCTTGCAATGAGAAGTTAAAGGTACCGGCGCACCTACGAGCTCCTCGAAGCTCATTAGCAGCATCGTCACGGCAGTTAATACCATAGGCGACCCCGGCGGCCTCATAGCCCCTGTCAACGCCGCCCTTATAACCCTCATAACCTCGGGTAATACCTCGGCAAAGTTAGAGCCCTTATAACACTCGATGGATTGCCCCTAACCTTCGCCGTATACTCTCACAGCACGAGATTCAGCAGGATCAGAGCATAACTACCTCTCTAACGCCGTCTACGAGCCGATTACAAACATATACAAATATAAGGGCAATACCCGCAAATACGAGGAGAAGTGGAATATAGAAAGGACGCGGTGGTAAAGGCCGAGGCGGCTTGGCTCTCTTATATATGCCAACGCCGTTATTAGAGGAATTCATTCTAGCCATATAATCGCCGCTATAAGAGGAAATAATATATATATTTTTAACTTCTTGAATTAATAATAATATATGCTCCCTTATGCTTTAATTAAGTGCCGATTTATATATAAAAAAATGAGAGTTATGATAGAAGATGTGTTATTAAGAGAAATTCTTATTGCATGTGACTTAATACGTGACGAAATGGTAGTGTTGTGTGCGGAGATAATGGACTTATGTGTGTAGACAAAACGGACTTGTGTGGGAGTAGCATGACTCTAAGGAAAAGGGAGAAGAATGAATTCTAAGCGGCTGGGGCTTTGGGGTATGTAGAAATGACATGTCTATGAGACGAGTTGGAAGCAAAATTATTCGTAGAGAAGCGATTACATCGCAAGTCACATTAGGTAGAACAAAGGAATTCCGATGCCCGGCGAAGAGAGGCTCGTCGGTCCGAATGCTCACGGTACTGATACGATTCTCGGCTTGCTAAATCCCGAGGACTTGCTAGACTACGCCTCGCCAGTGTCCGTGGTTGATTAAGTGATCGACCGTGGCTATGCTTGGACCACTCTGTGATTACCCAACGCCATCGAGCCCCATAGGAAAACAATGAGGATATGTGGTATTCTCGAAATCCACGATGTTTCAAGCTCCGTACTACAAGCTGACTATGGGACCATGCTATGGAAGGATTCAAGGCAGCAGCATTCCAACGCTTAGCAGTGGCGTTCTGTTTATGTGGTGTAACAGGGCGCCTGAGAATACTATCAAGAAAGCTCGACTTACCAACCCAATCCCTTGTCTTCGGGCCATTCTGACCACTGTAGTTGAGTAATGCCACCAGATACACTTGGTTGTTTGTATGTACGAAGCGATGAATGGTCTCCTAGTTTCAATCTACAGAGAATATTACAAAGACGCCGGCATCAATCTCCTTCAATTTCTGGATGACATGCAGGACACCTCCTGTTTCAGATGTCACGCCGTTTACTGCGTTTCCAATCCTTCGATCCACTATATCCCATCAGCACCATCCGCGCTTCTCTGCAGATCAACTCATCTCGAAACAAGCTTGGGCCAGGACGCGGCTGAGCATCCGCAGCCCTGCAAGGCTTGATATGTCCGAAGCTCCAGATGCTTCCGATTCCACAAAGAATGGAAGGTCAGCATCTCCACTGAGAATCGTATGAAGAAGGCGTAGATGGGAGACTTGAAAGAGGGAAAGGTTATAAAGAGCCGGAATGCCGGCCACGAAAACTTGGAGTATCGTACATCTATCAACTCACATCTCAACTCTCAGGCTCGTATTTTCACATTCTTCTCAACCTAGGATACTATTTGCATCGCGCACTGTCACTCAAAATGCAATCCTTCACATCTGTTCTCCTGTTCCTCGGCCTCGCCATTGCTGCCCCCATCCAGGAAGCGGAGGCCCCAAAGATCAACAAGCGCTTCAACGGCGGATGGTGTGGTGTTCACGTTCATACCTTCGACGGAGAGAACGCCAAGGGCTCCCACGAGATGAACGTCTGGGTCTACGACGGCAAGCAGCAGTTGATCTGGTCCAAGGAGGGCATCTGGGGCGACGGACAGCTCATGGCTGAGAGCGAGGGCCTCCCTCTGGTCCTGAACATCAACACTCATGGATCGGGCGATGACGTTGTAAGTCCTTACTGGAATAACAATCCCTTTCAAGAAGTTGCTAATCTTGGATCCACCAGGCCACCTTCACGTATGGCGATGATGCTTGGGGAAGTGGAAAGTGGGACTCCAACAATGGTCGATGCTCGGTTGGCAAGCAAGACAGCCCCAGCTGGACCTCCAGCACTGTAACTGTTGATCTTGACTGTGGATTCTCTTGCTGAACGAGTGATGGGGAGAGCATAATCACGATAAATGGGTGCCATCATGGACACCTATCGCCGTAAGATGGTGTCAAGGGTTGCTTTGGATTTTTCTGAATAGTAAATTGAAAAGAGGAGGGAGATATCGGACATATGAAGATCACGAGGGAAAGGAGTCAAGCTTAGAAATAAACTGCTGCGTTGTTATACAACAGAAGCACATAGTAAACTTACGATGGCATGTGCTTTTACGAGTTCAAGTAACATCCATCAAGGTGTATTATAGTTACAAGTCATCCCTATCTGCTAGTTGATACGCCAGGAGCAGTTGGCTATGAAGACCGGATGGAGCAGGTTTAATACCTGGTCGACGGGTCAAGATCGAGAATAAATGAATGTGTCTACGAGGAACAGATGACAGAAAAATCAAGCCCGAGCTCGGATATCGGGTATTCTCTGAAGGTTTACATGAAGGGCCCCTTGCGTATGAACAGTTACCTATAGGGGTCAGCAATTAATAGAAGAACAACCGAACAAGATACCAGGCGATGCCTCCCACTTGAAAGCGCGTCCGTGAATAGAGTGCTTCTTTGTCTAGGCTTACAAGGCAAGGCTCTCGAGACGGTCCTCGTTACTGGTGGTGCGACCGTCTTGCACGGTAGGTATCCTTGGTGACATGAGTAATCAATCTCCGACATCTCTGGACCGACAGATCTGGATGGGGATAGAGTGAGAGATTGCCTCGAGTTCGATACCTTTCAGTTGGCTGGAAACGTGCATGTTTGAGAGTAACAGGTTCTGCATCGATTGGAGTTGAAGCGAGTGACTGGAGAGCACGCCGCCATCTCTGACATGGGAAGTATCCCATTGGAACTTGGAGATGTACTCAGGATGTCTCTCCATGTTTCTTATCCGAGCTAATGGCTTCAAGGGCAGTGCGCTTCTTGCGAGGGCTCAGGTTGGTTCATGGCATTCCAACTCGTCCCGAGGAGTAACAAAAGAGATTAATTGCAGTAGAATATAGCAGATGCGACAAGCTATTCCAAGTGAAAACATGCAATCCGAGATACATGTCCAGAACCCTCGCTCAAGTCATCCGTGTCTCCTTGACGCGTCGCCACATTGAGACGGCATGTCACCCTCGTATAGATCCTTCACCCATCCAGCCATCCTCTGCCATATGGTAGCGTTGGGTTGCCAATCGGTTGAGCTGACTTTCCACTCAGTCGTATCCCAGCAAAACGCCTCCTTGTCCTCTGGATCTTCCCGTCTATCCTCCAAGGACCATCGCGACCAAATGATCTCGCTCCTCCATCCCCACCACTGAGCTTCTTGCCTCTTGGAAAGATTGCTTGGCGGGCCTGTGCGGCGTGAGCGGAACTCTGCCTGCCGACCCCGATAGACTTCAAATACTTCTTCCGCCTCCACTGTAAGCCATTGGCGAGCATAGCTCCATTGAAGAGCCATGCCCTTCAGGTCGGGTAAGTAATAATAGATGACCTGGTGGCTTAGCCACTTGCCTCCTAGCCAGCCGTTTCGCAGGGTCCTTTCAATCTCATTTTGAAGCTCTGCTTGGCGCTTCTCGGTCTCCTTGAGTAGCTGGACTCCTCGCTTGGCTCTGGCTTGCATGCCGCCTAATCTAGGTGCGGCAATGTCCCGCAGGAAGGGGGCGGTGTCCTGGACACGTTGAAGCCTGCTGGACTGGTAGGCGGTCAACTCGGTGGTATTTGCAGACCAAATAACTTTCGATACATGATCATTCAGTTGAAGAAAAAGATCGCAAAGCTTGTCCAGCTTGGTTGAATGCTTAATGATGTTGCCATAGGTTGGACCCTCAACCTCGTCGGTTAGGTTCAGGCGTCGGCCAACGATCACGTCGAGAACATGCTGGACCAAGAAATTCGCGGTCCCATTGTTTAGTTGAGCCTCGGCGTAGTCTGAAGGCTTTGGTATCTCTGGTAGTCATGTTAGCTCTTTGCCCACGACGATTGACATGAGTCTTACTCGACGCGGTCGTGTCAATGGTTGGAGCGCTCGTTGATGTGTGCTCCTGTTCAAGTCGAGAGCTGCGAGCTGCCATTGCATCGTGCCAACCTTTAATGAAGCTCTCTGGTATGTCGTCAGGGATGCTTGTATCAGTTGGAAGCCGACGAGGAGGCGGTGGTTCAGCGCTCGGCAGGGAAACTGTTGCTGTAGTTGGAGCATGCAACGCGCGGGCGCGAAGTTGATCAGAGCCCAGCTCTTCGGAACCATCCCTCTGCATCTGTTGCAGGGTTTCCATGTTGAGCAGCATGACCAGATTCATGCCAACGCTCATATCAGTGTAGTAGTAGCCGAATTCACGACCTTCAAACATGGAGAATATATCAAAGTCAGTCAAGGCGGCGCCAAGGAGGAGACAAAACTCGTCGGACGGAGATGGCCCATCTAGAATGGGAATCGAAGTAAGGGCGAGGCAAATGTTTACGGTAACCACCTGAAGGTCATGCAAGAACGCTAGCTCAGGCACAAATACCCCAGCTGACGTGGTCAGCCAAGGTTCGTACTGCGGAAACTCGGTTGAGTTGGAAAACCATTTGGATCGTAGTGGTATCCTCCCGTTAGGCCCGAACGAGGGATTGTGATCGTGGGCCAAGCCATCGACGGGGAGCATGCCGGGCTGGAGTCTCTGTTGCGAAAGACTGGCCTCGCCAAAAAGAACGACTCTTGGTATTGTTGCCAGCGCAATCTCAAGTTCGATGGCCCTCTCGTTCCAGTCTACAGCACGAAACTCGGGGACTCGCAAGTCGGGGAAAAACATTCCACCGATGAATGCAGCAAGACAGGCGAAAATGAGGGGCCAACCCTCCAAGACTGGAGCTATGGTTGTACCAGGGCTCTTGGAGATCTCGCTTTTGTCGCGAGATGGCTTCTTCGGTTCCGAGAGTTTGTTGGGGTTTGGAAGCTCACCATAGGGACCGCCTTCCGTATTGCCGACGGCTGTGCGCTGAGGAGGCTCGAGTTTCTGGCATGCCTTCGTGTCAAACTTTTCGCTCGGCAGCCTGCCATCGCCAGGCCTCTTGGAGAGGGGCTTGGCTTGGTGCTCGATTGATCGAGTAGGCTGGTCCAATTGGTTGTGCTCCTCGGTGGCCCTTGCTGATATGCTCCGTCGTCCAGTTGTGTCATGCTTTTGTTTTCCGGGTGAGATTGTCGTATTAGATTTCGTTGAAGCCAAAGACCAGCTTGAGTGGCGTTGATCCTCTTTTGGAAACTCATTCTCAAACTTATCGCCGCTGGGACGGGTAACGACATCATCGACAGATGGAAATTGAGGAAGCAGATCTGTCGCGGTTGTAGCCGTGTGTGAGAGTTCAGATACACCTTGATGAACAAGGCAATGCCGCTTCCGTGGGGATCCGTGGCTGCAGAAGCTGTCGCTATTCGCGTCGACAGGATGTGGCCTCTTGGATGGGATGGAAGACAGAGGCGTACACGGGCTCTGAGGGTGTTTGGAGTCGACCGGTGCAGGGGGCTCTCGGGACTGGTCAAGTACACCGGGGTGGGATCGAAGAGAGCGGCCAATCCCGGCGATGATAGTGGCATTGGAACGTTGAGACCGTGGAACAATCGACCTCCTGGTTTTGCGAATGGGACGAGAAGAGCGACCCAATTGATGAGGGCGATCGAGGCGGCCGGTAGGGGGGTTTTCGGCTGGGGCTTCGGTTTGTGGAAGGCGAAAGCGAGAGGATCTTTGTGAGGGTCTAGGCATGACTGGCAACTGGTGGCGTATCGAGCCTGAGAAGGAGTAAGAAGGTGGTCGAGACTGGGGATGGCGGGCGTCTGGCTTGTCCGGTGAGGTCGGGGCCATGACTGCGACTTGAAGGCGGAATGGTAGGGCAATGCCGGTTTGCTAGAGTGACAGTGGCCATGGTCAGCAAGCCGTAGATCTGAGGTGAAGGGCGAGGGAATCGAAGAGTCCTACCTGACTGGGCGTTGAACACGGAGAGTATCAACACCCAGGTATCTTCAGCAACGGTGGTTGCCAAATATGTCGAGGCTCCAGATTGTCAGCCGTCGATGACAATCAAAACCTGACAGGGAAAGATTTAAACCCACTGATAAAGGATGCTGTCGAGCGACGCAAGTAGAGCAACCACCAAAAACGACGGACGCGGAGACGAGACGAGGAAATGAGCAAGAGGATACGAGGCTGCGGGGAGTCCAGACAGAACACGATGAGCAGATGAGTAGATGACAAGGCAAAAAATGATGCTTGACAGGACATGAAGAAAGTAGGCAGACTCCGAGTACGAGAAGTTGCGAACAAAGAGTGTCACATTCAGCCTATAGGACCATCTAGCACTGCAACTTGTGGAGTGCGCATTCCCTTTTGCCTCAGCTGGAAATGCGACAAAGAGGCTCGCTCGAGCCGTGTCACGTGCGAATCTGGAGTGCCACATGACACATGAACAACCGGCCGTGGTGGTTGGTGTTGAGGACAAAACCATGATAATAAAGGGTCAGTAAAACCAAGATATGCATTGACAACCCCTCCAATAGCTTCCGTCGCGATTCCACTGGTCTTGGAGTGTTTGCATTGACGGGATTCCTTTTCTCTCCATCCAAACCCAAGGCAGGCAACATCCCCGCCGCGGCATCTTTGCTGCACAGGTGGCTGAGCAACCATCCTTCAGAGGGACAACCGCCAGTAGACCAACGCCAGTAGACCAACGCCTTGCGGTCTAAGGAAGATACCTTGAGGTTGGAAGAGATTGCTTTTGATTACTTTACGTTATTGACTCTCCTTAAGCTAAGACTCTAGTCAGATGCCCTGAAACCTTGGCTTGGGCCCTGCCAAGTCTCGCCAGCCTACCTGCCCGCTCGCCATGGCACCTTCAATGTGGGCGTCAGAGGCCTCTGGGAGTCATCTCGTTGCAATTTCCACATTAAATATACCGGTGCCCTACCTCGCGTAGATCTTTCATCGTCACTCTTCAACATACCTTTGGTACCTACCGTAGCTCTCACACCTATCACGTTGTTCCCCTCTTGTTCACGCCTACCCACCAGTATGATCAACCCCCAGGTCATCCTAGTCATAGTGACATCTACTCTCCTCGGCGCCCTTGGCATGACTGGTTGGCACTCAGTCTACAGTATTAAGCCTGCAGAGAAGCTCAGCGAGCACGTTATCAACATTTGCCAAATCCACCACCGTCTCCTCACGACATATCCGGCCCAGAAACCTACCACCTTCTTCCAGCATCTCGGTCTGGGCCACAGCGAGGCGCCGTTCACTGACCCGCGCTGGCTCGTCCCCGGAGAGGCTGCCAACGACAAGGCGCACGACGCCATCAGCAAGAAGTGGGCGGAGCGGGAGCAGCGGCTCTTCAATAGTGCGCGTGAATCAGAGGAAGAAGAAGCCCTGTATTGCAGAGTGGCGGAGGCGATGCAGGACCACCAACTCATGACGGTGTACATGGATCAATTCATGCCCAAGTTGGTCAAAAGTCAGGGGGGGTTGAAGTGGCTGAAGAAGATTTGCTGTGAGGAGTGGAAGGAGGAGAAGTAGTGACATTTGTTACAGCGGGGCAGGAGTTGGTCTCAGCCCGTCACTTGTTCTGCAGTAGCCGAGTTGATCTGCTTCTCAGAAGTGGAGAGCTGGGATATGGGTGTCGGAGATTGAACTGTGAGATATGAGTGTGGGAGGCGGGATGTTTAGTCCAGAACCAACATGCAATATCCCTGAGGTGTCCAGGCTCAGTCTTGGCTTAGCCCTCATCGCCAATACCCCCTTATTGCCAGTTTCATCATGCTGGTTTCGCCTCACAAAAGGGGCTTCCTATTGTCCCTGATTTAGAGACCGCCGTGGCACGCTGAAATAGAGGGTCGCATTACGTTCGTATTCTCTGTATTCCTGTCTGGCGTGGATCTTCCTATTGTTCCTCTATTCACAACTTCATGGTTCCACTTTTTAAGACTTGTCATTTTCCTCTTCCACTCTGATAGGCTCGCAACCTGAAATATTGGAACACACTTGGCAGCTGAACCAGGGCCAGCCGCGTCCAGCGCTTGTAGACTCAGTCGCTTAGCGATGTCCAATAAAGGCGTACGTGGCTGCCGCTGAGATTGAGAATTAAGTCTGTTGGTCATCCCGCATCCTACTCAGCCCTGTTTGCACGCACCGGTCACCGGTGCGGCTCCTCCGTCAGTTAAGCGGTGAATGGCAAGTAGTCCAACGCCGTTGCAAGGCATACGTATAGTTGAGTGGTGCCGCCCTGTAATGAGCCAAGCGTTCTACGTGATCGCATCACCGAAAGGGGCCAGAGAAGGCAGCCAGAGCAAGAGGCGGCCACACATCGCTTGCAGCTCCCCGGTAAGAGTTCAACTTTAGTCATGAGCGATGACAAGGACCAGTTGATGAGTGTGTGATGATGCTTTCCGTTGCGTAAGAGGTGTTTAGGGAAAGATACGCGTTCAGGTCCAGGTGCGCACCCCTCCAGCCCTCTCGAACGGCATCAAGCTATTCCTAGCACCAACCGTGTCCAGGGAATGAGATTCCCCGTAACCGTAGGGAGAGCCAGCTCCTTTTAGGGTCTTCTTGTTGGCCCCTCATCTCACTTTGGTCAACATTTCTGCAACCATTCCCTTGCAACCCATCCTCACCAGCAACCGCAGTTATTGTTTCCAAGCACCTTGTTTGTTCAGCATGTATTTCAGCCGTCTTTGGCCTTGGGGTGGGAGATCCCCCGGATCTTCCAAGCCCCACAAACCCGGCAAGCGCGAGGCAAAGCGCGACAAGAAGGCCAAGAACTTTGGCTCATCTCGGTCGAAGCGCGAATCGAGCAGCGGTAACGACTCTAGCTCCGACAACGAAGGTATAACCCCTAATGGGCATCAAACGAACGGTCCCTTCCAGGGCCTGGGCAACGGTCTCCGGGATGTTGGAAGCTTCCTCGCCCAACTCCTCTCAAACCCATCTGCACTTTACCTGATGCCGTGGGCACTTCTTGTGTATGCGATCATTCAGGTCCCCAAATGGCTTGACTCGCGCGCGCCAGGAGGCAATTTTTCGGGTAATTTGGTGGCCATGGCCATGGCCATGGCTCAGTCAGGGGCGGCATGGCCCATCGCTATCGTGTCGATCATCAACACTGTCCCAGCGCTTTTGAATTGGTGGAGTGCCGATTCAAATAACAAGACAACGTCCACCATTCCCCGAGTCCAGTTCCTTTCGCCCATCTCTGCCGAGGAGGCTTTTGTTATCCCAGAATATCTAATGAAGCTCGAGTCATCCATAACCCGGTTGAATGTCATGGACGGAAACTCCGGGCTGCCTCCGGCCATGAAGGACTCATTTCGACGAGCCAAGAAGGAGGCCAAGCTCTACAAGGGAATCAGCGATGGCTTGATGACTGACATCAAGTTGAGATTCGCTAGGCACTATGATCAGCTGGGTCAACTTCATGTCGACATCGAGAGGGCCATTATCGACATTGCCGATCGCAACGACACAAAGACACATTTTTTCTATGGATTGTTCAGCACGGATCAACCCTACGCCAGAGCCAGGGGCCACCACAGCATCCTTCTGTCGATCACCAACCACATGATCAAGGCCAGCAAGCGTGAGATGGATCGACTGGGCGACGGTCTCGTCAAACTGGAGGTATTTGTAACCAATGAGGAGCGTCACGGAGCCATATGCGGACTCCGCTCACAGACACTCAAGTCGATTCAGACATGGTCAAAAGAAACCAAGGACATGCGAGCAGAAGTCAAAGTCATGTGCAACTCCTCCAAGCGCTCCAAGGTGAAATTGGGGATGGCGCCGGAAGCTCTAAGGCAGGTATGTATGACTCAGTGTTGCCATCTCTGAGCGGAAACTGACGTTGAGTAGCATCTGAACAGCATCGACGCTGTGCGCGAAGGTCTCTCTGAACTGCGGCATGATCGAGCCAAGACTTTGGAAACGGCCCTTCTCAGTTATTGCAAGTCACTGCTGGAAGCGATGCAGAGGCTGGCTGAGTTTGGGAACGGGTGAAGGTCTCTAGCCGCGCCTCTTCTTTGCATGGCGGCTTGCGCCCATCTTCTGTCATGTCTGACGCGGAGGTCAATGTTGTTTCTTTTCGGTAGTCACTTGTTTCGTGTGTTTGCTCTTGTTGGGTTGGAGTTTCTCCATGTTGTACTTCCTCCACTCTTGGAGGTCACAAATGGTGATGCCTCCCACCACCACTTCCACTCTTTTCACCCCTTTCCAAACACATTCCTTCTGTTCAACATACTGTACCTTTCTTGCTCTCAATAAAACTCTCCTCATTGGAAACACTGGCTCCTCTTGTTTCGCTGCGTGTGAACCGTTCCTTGATCTCGTTATCCCGATCGTTTCTTTGGTCCATCGCTCTCACCAACGGCCTGACTGCATCGACTGGTAAGGGGGACCTTTCGATTGGCACTCCTGTCATAAGCTGACAACATCATCAAACACCCTCACTAACTTGGGGCCCGCTTGGCTCTGACGTTAGTGGCATTATCCCATGCACTTGGCGCCTTGCATCCAGACAAGCCAGCCTTTGCAATCAGGCTTCTAAATGCTTTTTTTTGGATTGCAAAAGTGCTACGATACAGACTGTCCTTCACCTACCGTCGGAGCGCTTTACTTTGGACTTCTTGCACAGCATGGTGACTGCAACACCTCGGCAGCCTTCTGGGCTACAGGCAGACCATTATTCAAGTAATAAGGGGGATGGAAACGACAAGAACCTCGCCCTCGTTGCTGTTATGGAGGTTACAGGCTCTGGGAAGAGCAATTTCCTGCAGCACCTGATTGGAAAGGGGCGTGAGAGAGGGCCTATTGTTGGGCACAACCTCTCCTCGTATAGGGTTTCCACCAGCGGCTTCGAGCGCGACTTACAATGCGTCACGCACACAGAAAACCGGATTGTACGAATGTCGGTCGGGGAACAAGCAAGTCGTCTTCTTCGACACCCCCGGCTCCGACGATACTTATCGCGGAGACGCCGATGTCCTTCCCGACGTTGCTCAGGTCCTCAGCTCATCGTATAAGAACAACCTCCAGTTGAACGGAATCATATGCTTGCACCGAATTAAGGATGAGCGGATGACAAACACAATTATGCGCAACCTTACCATATTTCGCAATCTCTGCGGCGATACTGCCTTTCAAAACGTGGCTCTTATAACGACCTTCTGGGACGAGTTGCAGGATCAAAGCAAGGGCGAGGATCGCGAACAGCTCCTTGCTCGAGGTGAATGGTAGGGATACATGACCGCTAAAGGTTGCAAGAGTATGAGATTCCACAACACTCAAGAGTTTGCGTTGGACATTGTCTCCAAAATCATTGACTTAGGCATCGTCACGCTACAAATGCAGGAAGAGATAGTCAACAGAGGGCTTGAGGTCGATCAGACGACGGCTGGTGAGGCCTTGAACTCTGGGCTTGTCGAGCAACGCAAAGCATTTGAGAACGCTCTCCAGACTCTCCATTACAAAAAGGAACAGGCGAAACGAGACCACGATGTGCACCTGCAAGAGATCATTGATACAATGGAGTTGAAAAAGTTGGCACTGCTTCAAGAGATTGAGAGTGAGCAAGCGGCTTTGCATGTGGATAGGCGAGAAGAAAGGGGTCGGATGGAGCAAGAATTTACGATGAGAAGCTGAGGCTGGAACGGATGGTTCAAGATGTCGTCGCTAAATCAGTTCGCATCAAGGAAGAAACTGAGACGGAAGCCAGAGAAGAGCGGCGTCGCCTGAAGGCTGAGTTTGATGGTAAACTGCATGAATTCAGCGAGCAGCAGAGCCAGTAGATGCAGAAAATGGTTTCGAGAATTTGAACAACGCCTCACCGCCGAGAAGAAAGATGGCCACAAACGCTTAAAAGAGGCTCTCGAGCGTTCCGACATTGTCATCTGCGACCTGAAGAGCAGTATGAACCGCTCTAGAAGGGAGGATCGAAAAAAGTGCGAGGATGAGATCAAGAATATCAAGAAGTGCCAGAGAGAGGTGACGGAACCAAGTGAAAGGGGGGCAGATGACATGGAGCGGATCAACCGCAAGATTCTGGCCAGCCTGGAGACTAGAGACAGACTCTAATAATGAAAGTGCTGGAGATGCCTTGAGTATCGACAAATTAAAGGTCGATGAGCCTTTTAGCACGCATCACTAGGAAATGACGAAGTTGAACATGAGATATCAGGTGGTTGATGTTCCTATGCCAACTGATGCGGGGCCCTGTTTATTTCCAATCGCGCGCGCTTTTTCTTTTCATGTTGTCCCCGCAACACAACACGTCGACCGACATTGACCACCGAGCGAGCACCCGCAAAGAGATTCTGTTCTTTCCTTCTCATGACGTGATTCACCAAGAAAACGCTTTGCTACGGATGCGCCTTCATAATTGACGCTATTCCGAGCCCAACGCATACTAGCTTTACTGGAGCTTCAGGCAGGCTTGCGCGTACTTATTTTAGCCTGAGAAGCCACCACCTTGCGCTGTCATCCTGGCAGTTGGGCCTCCACATTACCCAGCAACAAAGTGTCACGTAATAAGACATTTTAGATCATCTTCTCCATCATGGACAACTACCAAAGGATAGAGAAGGTCGGTGAAGGTTGTTTCCCTGACCCAACACGCATGCCTTTTGCTTAGCTATTGACTCGCACAACCATAGGAACGTACGGTGTCGTCTACAAAGCCCGGGACCTGGCGCACAATGGCCGCCTCGTAGCCCTCAAGAAGATCCGCCTTGAGACCGAGGATGAGGGCGTCCCCAGCACAGCCATCCGCGAAATTTCAGTCCTCAGGGAGATGAACCACCCAAATGTCGTCAGCCTGCTCAACATTGTTCACGCAGATAGTCACAAGCTATATCTCGTGCTTGAATTTCTCGATCTCGACCTCAAGAAGTACATGGACTCCTTGCCCGTGACCGATGGCGGTCGCGGCAAACCTCTTCCCGCTGGATCATCTGCAACCATCCGCACCCTTGGCATGGGCGACCAAGTCGTGCGCAAATTCATGCTTCACCTTTGCGAGGGCATCAAGTACTGCCATTCGCACCGTGTCCTTCATCGCGACCTGAAGCCTCAGAACCTTCTCATCGATAAGGAAGGCAACCTCAAACTCACCGACTTTGGCCTCGCGAGAGCTATTGGTGTCCCGCTACGGACCTACACCCACGAAGTTGTGACTCTTTGGTATCGCGCACCAGAAGTCTTGCTGGGAGGCAGACAGTACTCGACTGGTGTGGATATGTGGTCTATCGGGTGCATCTTCGCCGAGATGTGCACCCGCAAGCCATTATTCGCCGGAGACTCCGAAATTGACGAGATTTTCAAGATCTTCCGGTAACTGCAATGCCCTCGTCTGCTGGACCGAGCTAACCTGTTCTTAGTGTCCTTGGAACACCCGACAATGAGATTTGGCCCGACGTAACTTCGTATCCTGATTTCAAGCCCTCCTTTCCAAAATGGAGACGAAACTACGACGCCCCCTTGTGTCCCAACCTGGACGAGGAAGGGTTGAATCTGCTTGATCTGCTTCTCGTCTACGACCCTGCCTATCGCCTCTCTGCAAAGAGGGCATGCACTCATCCGTACTTTGATAAACTTCATTACGAGAATGAGCAGGTTGACAAATAGGAGTGGTAGAGATGGGCGATGTGCCGATTCTTTGGTTGTCTGCTTGGGAGGTGGCGTTGCATTCCCTACCTACCGAATATGTATCTTGTAGAAGAGCTATCTAATAATGGCATTCCGTATCGACATGTATACTTTTGACTGAAAGTATGCTATCCCATGAGCTGGCAAAAACCTCCGCGGCGGTGACGACGGGGGGTCTTAGTCGATCAGATCTATTTCTCTACGAGGTACTTCAAGTAAGACTAAGTTTTAGCTTAGCAATAAGTAGCCAGCGTGTCAGCTTATAACAGATTTAATCATACTAAGGTATTATCCTTGCCGGAGTAATAATAGTATTACGAGATATGAAACAGAGGTTTTTGCCAGCTCATGGAAGAACAAGGAAGGTTGCAGTCATCCTAGAAAGTTTCCCGAGCAAGACAATCTAAGCCGCCCTAGGACTCTATATCTGCGAGGGATCTAACATCATGATTAATTCCACTTCATCCAGCACGAAAGATATTCGTCGTGTGGTACAGCTTAGCCTCAAGCCCTAGCAGGATCTACCTAACCATCCAGCCAACTTCATACACGTCAACACCATGTAACCCTTGAATGTCTATGGTGCGTTGCTCAAGGTGGATTTCCTTTTTACCAAGAGTGACTCGGCCCGCCGTATTGCCGTATAGATCATGGTTGGCGGCGAGGGAATCATGCCGTTACTGTTTGGCTCCGTCATGTAGTATTGAGGACTGTATATTTTGCTGTTGTGGCCCATCATGGAAGATAATGATAATGTGTTTGGCTCCGCGATCAACACACATCTTCCTTTTCGGGAATAGAGATGGGCCAGGTTGGAAAGTTGGTGCCAATTCCGAGCCGACCAATAAGTCCTGAACCGGATTTTGACTGTTCCTTTGGGGCTTTTCCCCAGCACGATCTTTCGGGCTTTTCGTAGATCTAGGGATACCTCAAGAGCGTTGTCGCCCATCCGTGGCTTGAGAGCAGCGCTTTGATGGACCGACATGAAATATTGTCGTGCATGCTCTTCCTTGGAGAAGCAAAGTACCATCGTATAGTCAGTCATTCACCCCGATTTGGAGCTTGACAGTGGGCGGTGCTTCTCGCAGGGTCTCTGACAATTCATGACCTGTCATGGCGTCTTGACTGGGTAGATAAGTATGGTCTTGATAACAAAGTGGTAAAAGCTATCAAGGGTGCATGTTGATTCTTTGTCAGTGTCGTGGGGAATCGGGTTGATTTCTTAGGTAGTATGATTCAGGGTATATCCATCATATAAGTAAGTACCTTGCCAACCACCCTTCTTGGGACGCCTGCGTCCTTACAAAGGGTGAGGTGATTCTGCCTAAGGAGGAGCCGCACAAACAAGAAGCCTTACTAGAGACTGATTGGACTAACAGCCGGGTCTGATAGCCCCTGACCGAGGTCGTGTGAGTTGTGGCTTCCTACTCGTGCAATCACCATGTCGCTCTGGATAACACAGCAGTGTCGGGCGGGCTGAACAAGCCGCCATCTCATTCCCAATACAGCTGCCTGCAGACGACTGCATTTCAGCTGAACAGGTCTGTTTACGCAGTCACTTTCAAGGCAAATTTCTCAGAAAAGAAATTCGTCAATCTCTTTGAGTCATCTTCAACGCAACTCGAGCATCAACCTGTCTCTGTTACTCAACACGATCCATGACTGACACCATGAATCCACAACTCGGCGGCGTGGACTGCACTGTGCAAACGGCGCCATTTGTAGCGTCGGCACCAGCTGCCGAGGACGCAGGCCAGGAGTGGATTCGAAGAGAATACAGAAATAATCTCATTGAAAAGGTGCGACTCTCCCATCTCGTCAAGCGCCCTTTGCACTATCACCCTCCGGCCAACGCGCCCGATGATCGGCCAAGAAGCTACCGAATCAGCCTTGCAGAGATGCAGAGAATGCGTATACAAAGGCTTCAGTATAAACTTGCGATCCATGCCAGGAATCTATACGAAGGACCTGTTGAGAAGTGGGACGACTGGGAGAGGGATCTTCAAAGCTACGGTGAGAACATATGAGCACTATCCAGCCGAACTACCTTATTAGGCGATCTGAGGTGGAAGATACATTGACCCAATCCCAATCTAGTCCAAGCTTTGCAAGAGCATGACTACATGGAAAGGCGCGGCATGGAGTCAAGAGATCCCTTTCTAATCACGGGGGAGAGGCAGGTTGATCGAGAAATCCTCGACACGGTCATAAAAAACGTCAGCCCACCCGCTCGACGGTCAATACCCGTCCTAAACTAGGAGACAAAACGTGTCTCACCTGTCGCTACACGGCGAGACAACCGAACCGAGAAACTGTTCACGCGTGTGTGTGTCGCTGCTGTTGGAGCTGTCTTTCTGATAGCGCCCATGTGGCTTTTGATACTAGCCCTCAGTACTCTGCAGGCGCTATGGGCGACGACTATTTTCGTCGCCATGTTCGGGTTGATGATGGCGTTTGTACTTCATGAAAACATAGCGGTTCTCTCAGCTACGGCGGCTTATGCAGCGGTACTGGTCGTTTTTGTGGCCTTGGTGGCAGAAAAGGATGAAAGCTGAGGGGCCAATGTTGTGCATTTGGGTGCTCGGTTCTGATACGAAGGCTGCAGCCCTGGGATTGTTTAGAATCCCAGTGACTATGGCGATGGTATCTATCATATAAAATATTTTCGGGCCTTTGAATTTTAATTTTGACACCCAGTCCCCATCCACGCCCAGGTCAAGACAGGGTAAAGCCAGGAACGACCAAGATGATGTAGCCGCCCTAGCCAGGATTCGTGTCCCAGTTGTCCAGATGCTCCCGGCTAAACTCAGATATTATTTGAGAATCAATATTCCGTAGCTTAACTCCGGAAGGTTTTGAGGCCGGCGTCGTTATGTGCTCAGAGTCCGGGAGACTGGCCGACATGGCTCCGATTATACCGGACCTAAGCGGAGCTAAAGTCCGTGAACCATGATCTCCTCTCTTATAAGATGAGAGACACTGTGGGCGAAGATGCAACTTTATCAGCATCACATGTAGTCTCATTGCACTTTTTCAGCATGGCTTCCTGGAAGACGTCCAAACTGACCTGGTTCATCACCGGGGCGGCATCGGGATTTGGTCTGGAGCTCACCCGACTCGCCCTGGCCAACGGCCACAACGTTATTGCGACATCACGGAATCCGGCCAAGGTCCCTGAGTTGGTCTCTGAGATCGAGGCCAAGGGCGGTCGCTGGCTGACCTTGGATGTTGATGACCCCAACGGTGGCCTCGTCATTGAGAATTTGGAAAAGGAGGGCACCGGGATTGACATTCTGGTCAACAACGCCGGCTGGTCCATTCACGGCCCCGTTGAGAGCTTTCCGGAATATGAGGTTCGCCGCCAAATGGAGACGGTCTACTTTGGGCCATACCGTCTTATCAGGGCGGTGTTGCCTCACATGCGACAGCGGCGCCAAGGGTTGATTCTCAATATCGGATCAGGTGCTGGGGTGGGTGGCAGAGAAAGCATGGGAATCTATGCCGCTGCGAAGGCTGCAATGGATGGTAAGTCACTTTATCCACTGGACGCAAACTTAAATTCTAAAACAAATAGGCCTGACAAGGATTCTCGCTCGCGAGGTTGCTCCTTTCAATATCCGTACCTTGACAGTCCAGCTTGGAGGGTTCGACACCAACTTTACCTACGCTCTTCGGCTATCATCTGTACCATTTCCACAAGACTATATTGGTGGGAGAACAGACCAAGTGGCTCAAAGCTTGCTGGGCAGCAACTACAAGGCCGATGGTGATCATCGCAAAGCCAGCCAGGTCATCTACGAAGTGGCCATGGGAGAAGGCCGGGGAGAAGGAAAAGAGGGTGAACGAGTTATGCCATTGGGGAGAGATATGTTATTGCTCATGGACAATGTCTTCAAGGACATGCAGCATCAGATTGAGACCTTCCGAGATATTGGTAACAACGTCTATCTTGACAGGAAGTAGGCTGGTTTTTTGGAATTACCACTCACGAGAACCAAGATTTCGGAATACTAAGCTTGTAGAAGGAACTTAAGAGAGTACCAATAAACAGAGACGTTTTCTCGTCACTACAAATGATGGCTCAATAAAGCTTTCCTCTGTACGCGGCATGTATGACTTGCGTGATATTCTGGTATACCTACTCGACCTGAGGATGTAGGGTAAGGGCGACGTCTTAGAAATTCCACCAGTGTTGAAGCTTTGCGTATCACAAATGGATGAAATAGCTCTCTGATGTGGATCTAACACGCTAATTTAGGCACCTGGATATTATTGCGTATTTTAGGGTGATAATTATGCCAAGCCATTTGGTTTTTTTTTTTTTTTTCCGAGCCGCAAATCATACACTGTCACACAGGTAACCAGGCTCATGCATTGCGGCTTGTTCCAAGGACGACGCTGACTCCCCAAAACTCGATGACAAGGGTGAAATAGGCGCCTTTCGGATCTACTAGGTAATCATGAGTTATCCCAGGAGCTGGGGCACTGCTCCACTACTGTCGATGATCTATCACAATTTCTCCGCGGCGAAATTCTGAGTCCCAAGCAGAGCTAAGATGCGACAATATAAATTATTGAAACATGCCTTTGTTAAGTCATCGATCAACGTGTCTCTAAGCGTGCTCGATCCCAGACATCGCTTCCTCTGTTCACAATGTTAGTCCACTATGAAATCGATGTCGCAGCTACCATCAAGGCCATGAGCCTAGATGAGAAGGTGAAGCTGCTGGCTGGTCAGGATACATGGTCCACGTTTCCCATCGAACGCCTTGGCATCCCTTCAATCACGGTACGCAAGAAATAGCCTTGGAGTACCAAATTGCGCTAACACACGAGATTGCAGACCTCAGACGGCCCTCATGGTGTTCGAGGCATTTCTTTCTTCAATGGAGTAAGTTGTTCCCCCCATTAGACAAGGTCCTCCTGCTTACACTGTCCGTAGCCTAAAGGCTGCTTGCTACCCTCGGCGACTGCAATGGGCGCTACTTTCGACGTGGATCTTATGCATTCAGTCGGCGTCATGTTAGCTGCTGAAGCAAAAGAGAAGGGATGTCATGTGCTGCTGGGTCCGACTGTGTGCCTGCAAAGATCTCCCTTGATCGGTCGGGGCTTCGAGGCTTTTGGCGAAGACCCCATTCTGAGCGGCTTGCTTGCTTCGAGCTATATCAACGGAATCCAGGAAAAGGACGTTGCCGCTTGCATCAAGCATTACGCCGCCCATGACCAGTCCACCATGTCTGCCGAGGACTCTATCCGCGTTACCGAAAGAACGATGCGGGAGCTACACTTACTGCCCTTTCAAATCGCCATCGATGGGCGCTGGCTACCTTAGGAGCGTTACTAGCCTGAGGAATAACCTTCAATCCGTCAGCAATATGGCGCTTAGCCCGGGGTACTCGATGAGCGGGCTGCCTTGTAGAGAACTCACCGAAGCAAAAGCCATGGCGGCCGAGAAGAGAGAAATGAAGGCACTAGTCTTCATGGTGACGGATGGCGTAGGTATTGGTAGTAAGATTGTGAGACTGTCTTGGTGATGATGAGGATCTGGCTCTATAACTTATTGAAAGAATGGCGTCCTTTATATTTTGTTGCTTCATCATTGCCTTGTGATCTACTCCGGTAAATCCTCTGATCCTCTGCACATAAAGTCGTGATCTAATCTTGGATTTTCCAACTGTTCAGTCGGCTCGTGGCCCAAGACTGCGCCTGCCAGCTCACCCAAACACCGAGCCAACAGGTGGAGCCACAATGAAGTTATCGCCAGTCGTAAAAAAGGCGGTAGCAGCTTGATAGTCGTGTAGGTTATGCAGTCGAGCAGAAGCGTTGGCACAGCCACACAAGTCGCATGTTTCATCCTTCTAGGGCCCGGACCACAACAACACGACACGTCTTCGGCTGAGGAGCAATCATAGGCCAGGAAACATGCAGGACTGGATTCTCCAGGTACAAGAATACAACGTTGCATGGCTTCAGCCTCAGATTTTACTGCCAGACAGATCACAGACTGCTCATCTGCAGTAGGGAACCAGGCTGAAAGAAGCTTAAAAGCGATGATATTCCCGAGCATAGCCGAGTGAATACGGTTTCAGCTGCACTTGTTTGGCAAGGTTAGGCCCGCATTGAGTTTGGAATTTGCTGTCCAGTCACGCAGGTGGCCAACAGGTGAAAGGCAGTAAATATCACGCGTTATGAGTACGCAAGGCAGAAGTGGCGACATGCGAATGACGAATTTAGCGTACCGATTTAAGTGCAGCCAACCTCCAACACCATTTATGCTCCTTTGTTGGCTGCAACGCAGGCAGTTGCGGTGCCGCAATGGAGTCATGATCCGCAGACAGTGCCCGCCGGCCAGACTTTGCGGCAGACGGTGGTATCAGTAACTCATCAAATTTAGTAGCTACAAGCCCTCGATATTCTCCGCAACCGATTGCTCCAAGCCTATCCACCCTGGGCGTCCCAAGATATGAAGCAGATTCTCCGCACTGTCGCGGCCTTGGATCTCGTGGGGATCATCTCCACCTGAAAAGTCATCTGGAAATGTTTTGCTGGGCAGAGCCTCTCGCAAGAGGGACAAAACTCTGTCCCAGCTAAATCTTCCAGCATATGCAAGAATCCTGTCGTCTTTCACAGTTGAAAGAATAGCCGCTGCAACATGAAGCCGAGCAGTATCTTGAACGTGAACGTAATACTCTATAAACTTGTTAGCTAAGACCGCAGTGGTTGCTCGGCGTCAGATTCATACGACGGGGAAAGAAAGGGTGCATGGGAAATGTTTGTCCCTTGCACAGTAGCGGGATGAAGCCAGAAGTGCTTGGATACCCTTGATTGACCGGGTCAAGAGGCTTTCCCAGGTTGACGGAAGGGAGAACTAATGCCAGTTAGTACCTAGACTGTTGATGGCGATTAGGGGGGGTTGCTCACCAGTGTTCACTACCAAATCCGCCCGTTCGTGACGGTGCTCCATGTGAAATTGCCAAATCTCTTTTTCTGCCTGCGCCTTACCCGCGGCGTAGACCGTCATTCCCCTCTCAGGTTCGTATGGAGGCTCCTTCCAAGCTTCTCTGATGGCTTCTTCGTTCCAAGTATCTCCAGTCACCACGCTGCCAGGTTCATCCAGTGGGTTATACAAGGAAGCAGAGGACGAAGTATAGATAAACCTTTTCACACTTGATTCATTATACGCCGCCTTTAAGGCGTTGAGTGAACCGGAGATAACCAGAGGGATCGTCTTGTTTGGATCTGGATCAAGGGACATGACGGAGGCTGTGTGGGCGACGATGGAGACACCTAGTGACTTTAGCAACGAGGCTCATTCACACCAGCAGGAGTGCTGTCTTACCTCTGATTGCTTCATCAAAGGCCTTTCCAGCCCCCATATCAGTGACCTGGACGAGGTTGAAGCGCCCGGCTCCGTATTTTTCTTCAAAATGCTTGACGAGCCAGGCATTCTTCTCAAGGTTGCGAACAGTGCCCCTGACTCGGTAGCCATAATGAAGAAATTGGTCGGAAATATGTGAGCCCAAGAACCCGTTTGCGCCAGTCACGAGAACTAGAGAGCCTCTGGCGACTGCTGGGTCGGTGAGTTCCAACATGATGCTAGGAGAAGAGGTCCGTATTGAGAGCGCGGCTTGTAGTCTTCGGGCTGTAGTGAGAGTTCAAGTTTGACCAGCCTTTCTGTGGAAGCAGTGTCCGGAAGGGCCTATTTTAATGGCAAGTTGATCGGTTCGCGTCAGAAATGTTGGCCGCGGGCACCCTAGCGTGGTGATGAGATGGAATCAGGAGAGCCTCTAGTTAGAAGGAGGCGGCTGTTATTTATAAATACGGGAGGACTGGACACCTCGCTACCTTTCTTTAACACTTCTATAAATACACATGTCACCATCTAGACTGAAAAATATCTCATAGCCAAAGAAGCGAGTTACAAATGAGTGTTGAGTCGGCAACATGGTCATCTTTGAAGCCAGCCAATCGCATCAACATTGCCGAATACGGTAATGTGTTGTCAACTCCACATTTCCCAGTCTCCAAGATGAAATGGGCACTGGCTACAATTATGTGACAAAAGTCTGCCCCCACCCGACATGCCCAGCATCTCCTCTCGTGATGACGCCGACTCACCCTGCCTTTTCAAATACACACAATTCATCACAACAATATCTGATCCTCGTAATTTCGGTACCATTCTATCCGCAAATCATCAGAGAGGTCAAGAATGGAGTCCCATGCAAAAAGGCGTAATGATCGGTATGCGATTTGCCGGTATATCGCAGCGCTAAGTCGCGATGACGATAGGAACCGACCATAAGACTGTCGGGGCCGTTGAGAATCGCTTTGCAGAGACAGGCAGCGTCGAAAATAAACACCGGTCTGGGCGGCCTTGGGCACTCAATGCGGTCGAAAGGCGATATATTATATGTCTTGTCCGCAAAGATCGGTTTATCTCGTGGGCTGCGTTGTCTTCTTCAATCGATGATCGGGTATGCCTCCGGACACTCCGTCGCGTCGTTTCCTTCCATTACAAGCGTAAATGGAAAGCGAAAGAGAGACTAAGAATATCCTCAAAATAGGCGAAAGCCAGGCGTCAGTTTATGCATACTTAGTTACCCCGAATCGAAGAATTGAATGAGGTATAATATCGTGAAGTCAGCAGGGTTGTCAAGCTGATTACTAACTCAGATGATTTGCTCTGACGAGACTTCAATCAATAACACCTCGCGCAACCCTAATGCCTTATGCTTCCGGGCGCCTTATAAAAAGTATAAACCAGAGCTTGTGAATACGACGGACTATGTCAAATCTACGATTTCAAGGATGTATTGGGCGGGAATTTGGCGGAAAGGAAGAAGACGATTAACCCCCATAAAGCGCGATCTAGTGGCCCCAAAATAAGGATACTCTGCTTGGAGCTATAGAATTGCACTTCGCGATGGCCTCCTCCCTTCATATGACGGAACCAGAATGTTTTAGTAAGATAATGTAAGTATTTATACCGCAAAAGCGATTTCCAGTTGGCTCCTAACCCATCAGATTAAGCTCGTGGATTAGCCGTCAAATTCGCCGGATATGACCCCAATTGAGAACCTATGGAATATTCTAAAGAATATATTAAAGAGTTTATTCCTAGATCTCAAGGATCTAAAGGATAATATTAATAACAGGGCCGAATTTAATCGATGTGTATTAATCGCGTGGGACACCCTTTCGCAATCAACGATTTCGAAGCTCATAAGGTCATTTGAGCGCCGACTACGCGCTGTTAAGGCTGCACGTGGATGGTACATGAAATATTAAATGATATAATTAGGGCTTCATTTTGATGTATATAATTATTTTATTGATAATTAATTGATGATGTTATCGCGATGCAAAGGTGCGTGGTTAAAATGCAGGTCTGGGGTCCGAGGTGGGGTGGGGGTAGACTTTTGTCACATAATTGTACGCTCTTCAACTGGAGTCTATTGGATCATCTACGCTTTCTTCTCATTTGAAGCCTGCAACTACTTCAACACGATTGTCATGATGCCAAGACATCCTCAATCTGTGCCCAAGGGTCCCATGCGCCAACGTCGAATCTTCCCAAGTCCAAAATGCGGCACAATCGCAAATCGTCATGATGGATGTCTCCGCTCAAGGCCCACAACAAAAAGTCTCGAGAGACATAGCGATCGACTCTCCTCGAACCCCAGTTCCATCCATCTGAATCACTCTTCCTCATCATTCGATCCGCCATAAGAGCAATCCATACGAGGGCGCTCCTAGAAAGTCCATGTGGGGGATCGATTGCCATGAATAGAGGTAGATATGTGATGCGGCGCATATGCTCGTTCAAGACCTGCATCATGTGCACCAGTCCGTCTAGAGTATCAGGTGGACCCTCTTTGACCATTTTGAGGAAGAAGAGAGCCGCGAGACGGAGAATTATGTCAAGAGACCTTCCGGCTTCCTGTTCCATATCGCCAGGCAACTTGAACAGGAGGTTGTTGTGGTGTTGAAACGCATTAGTGCCGTTCAAACACCTATCTAGCACCTCCAAGCGTGTCTGTATTGGGACTGAAGCCACCAGCAACCGATACTCGATGCCATGATATTCTTCCATCAGCGCAAGCGGATCAAATATCAGCGACCCTGGTTGCGATGCCGCAAAGTCGATTGTGGCGACAAGGACAGCCAGAGATGCGATGGTGTCGCACAAATCATCGCATACTCCATCGTATTGGCGGACTGCCATTTGGACGTCAGTTTCTATGGCCATCCGCTGGTCGTGAGGGAGACTTTCTGAGATTGGCTTCTGTAATTGTGCTTGAGCAAAAAAGGGTGTCGTGACTATCTCGGAAGCACCCTTCAAGTCTGCTCTGGAGTGGGTTAGTACCAGAAGCTCTTGGGTCATGCTGAAAACTCACTTTTTTACAAGTATTTGAACTGGTAGTGGGAGGACCTGCAAGCCACCTGCTGCCTGCACGAGTAGCTTGAGGCCATTTAGATGGGCCAACCAATGGTCATACAGCCCGAGAAAGGTCTAGCATGCTGCGTCAGTAAATAAAATGACATCTCGATATTGAACTTACTGCCAGGATAGCCAAGCTCGCAATAGACTGAATTACGACGACCGTCTTGCTGATGGTCTGTTTCTTGTCTCCCAGCAGTTTGTTGACCAAGGCGCACAGCTTTGCCGAATGCATCGAAAACCCCGCCGACTCCCTTGTCCCAGACTTCAGCAAGAGAAACAAAGCGCCCATTGTCAGAGTACAGTTGAGCATCAGCGGCTCCAGCATCAAACGCTCAAAGCGACCCTGGTCCATGGACAGCGGTTGCCACGAAACGACATGCAACTGTTCAAATGGATAATGCCTTATGGGGCACGAAAAGAGATATGCGTGGAAGCACTTTCGCCCTTCGTCGGGGATGTTCGCTGGAAGCCCATGTAAGACCCAGTCTGGTAGGGTAATGCCAGAAGGTGATGGGACATAGCAAGCGTCCACCTCGTTGAGTTGACGCCATGCTTTGATCAATGGAAAAGAGAGCGATTCCTTGGGAACTCTGCTAGCGACAGACTGATATGGAATCGCCGAATGAGGCTCTTTCGATGCGTCTTTGTCTTGGTCGCTTGAGTGCGTTCTGGGCGCAATTCTTCGATTCTCGCCCCCCTGCACACGCCGCAGGTCATCCTCAGTCACCGGTCTTGGCGCCTGTCGAGGTTTCTGCCGCTTCTCTAACACGAACTTGAGCTTTGTAGCAGGTAGATGCGACTTTTCTGGGAATTTTGCGACCGTGGTTGCGTTGACAAACGATATCCCCTGATGCTTCTCCCTAGTGACTCGTAGGCCGCGTCGAGTCTTGGTGACGGGGCCATCACGGTGCATAGCGACTTGCGGTGACTCCATGACTGCAGGGACCCAGCTATCAGGAAATTGAAGTGGCTGTTATGTGATCTTTGCCGAGCTTGAATGGAATGATCAGTAAACGACAGTGATCATGCATGGGATGAGTTTACGTCACGTCAGAATCTCATTCTGCTCACGCGTAAGCGCTAAACAAAATTGCCGTATTCGGTAATTCGCATCCTATTGGTCAGGGCCCAAGAAGCAGATAAGGTTCAGGAAGGACTACAATCCTTGCTTTGATCAACCAAGGCCAGTTCTGCAGCATCATAAGCGATGTCTCCTCCAAATAGGGAAGCCAATGCGGTCAACGAGCCAGTATGATGTTTCCCCTGGAGCTGCAGGCCACTCATTGGACAGTCGGCCCGTCATTTATCCCACCATCTTTATTGCCTCACCCTGTACCAACAGGCATCTCAGTTTCTAAACCCCTCTTCTCTAACTTGACCAGATAAACTATAAACAATGGATAGATTCCACCAAAAAGCTCAAGAATATCGCCTCCACACGTGCCAGCACTGCGATATCTTCGTAGTGGACACAGCTAAAGCCGCAGCCTCCAAGAATCGCGAAACCAGCCTAGGCGTCTTTCGCCTTCCTGGTGCACAGGCGTTCAAGGCGGCGTCAAACACCTGCACACTCTTCCAACCCTGTATTGTCACTCTTGAGAACGATATCAAACATAGGACACCAGTAAAAGTTGTTACCGAAGATGTTGCTCATCAGTTCACACTCGTCGTCACGCTTTGGTATATTCGCAGGGCAGATGGCAGCCATGGGATGACTATAGAGGGGGCTCGGAGACGGAATGGCCCTCCAGAGAGCTGGCTGACGAATGGCGTAACGAGGTTTAACTTATGGCCTCAGAGGGGTGAGTCCATCGGGCCTGTGGCCAAGGCCGTTTCTGATTGTACAACTAGATGCTTCTTGTGGGAACAGATTCACGTCGCACGCTGTTCAGCCGGCCGTCAGTTCCCAAAAAGCGTTTACGGAAATGCAAACATCGTTGACGGAATGCTTGAGCTTGCATGCCGAATGTACACGGACTTGCCTACCGCCCCCTTCTCGACTTGTCGACGTTCAAAACCTCCGCCTAGTCGACTCAGCCCGCATAGGCAGCCCGACCTGGGCCGCTTTGTCTTACTGCTGGGGTGGCCCTCAAAAAGCCCAGACGACGAGCAAGAATGTCAGTGACCGCTACCAAACCATTAACATTGGCGATATGCCCCTGACCCTCCGGGACGCCATCCGTACGTGCCAGGAACTGAACCTTCCATATCTGTGGATAGATTCCATGTGTATCATCCAAGATGATGAAGACGACAAGGCCAGAGAGATCAACAAGATGCCCGAGGTTTACCAAGGTGCTCTGGTTACTCTGTCAGCATCTTGCGCAACCACATGCCATGGGGGGTTTCTGCACGATCGGCTTCACCCGGCTCCAGGAGTAGCGTTGCCGATGAGATGCTCCGATGGAGATTACGGCGTTGCGCAAGCTGTCAAGTGGATACGCCCAGTAGGGGAGCCCATCGACACGAGAGCATGGACCTTTCAGGAACAGGCTCTGTCTGAAAGGATCATTGACTATGGAAGTCAAAGAGCCTCACATTTCTGCAACAGCTCTGGAAAGAAACGCCGCTTTGGAATGCTCCCCTCCCCAACCGATGATCTCCTCCGTGAGGAGTGGGCAAGCACCGTGGAAAAGTACTCGGCGCGTCAGTTGACGTTCGCCAGTGATAGGTTGAATGCTGTTGCGGCTGTGGCAAGTCGCTTCGCCGAGGCGGCTGGTCTGTCGGCGTCCGAGTACGTGGCTGGATTATGGAAACCGTCTCTCATTCGAGGACTTCTCTGGACTGTAAAATCCGGCCAAAAGCGAACAGAGCCGACAGGTGGACCATCATTCTCATGGGCCTCCCATTTGATGGAAGTGGAGTGGCAGCCCGAAACGTGGGCAAGAGACACGCACCAGGAAACCGCGAGCGTCTTGGAGATTGAAGTCAAAGTTGGAAATACTTTGTTGCCCTTTGGCGGTGTTGCGAGCAGCTGTCTCACGGCCAACGGCCCTCTACTCTACACCACGCTCAAGCTTTCCTCTGGAGAGGCCCGATTCCGTCATGACGATGGCGGTGAGCACTCGGTGGAGATTTTTCTGGACAAGGAAGAGAAGATAAAAGCAAAGTCCTTATCTATCTGGTTGCTAGAACTACTGTTTCATGTGGGACGTGAAAACAGCATGGGACCTGGGAGTGATATCCGGTTTGGACTGATACTCAAGTCAACTGGACCTGGGCAGTTCACGAGGATTGGGGTATATCGGGAGTGGATTCCCCAGGACATCCCCGTGGCGAGCCACAAACCTCGCAATGACGTGTGCAAACGGTGCAAGGATATTTCTGACACAGAGGTGTCTAAGGTTGAGCTTGTTTAAGGATTGAGACATGCACTTCGACGGATGCGAGAAGGGGACATCTTTGGAACGAAATCGCTGGCGTTCTCTATAAATGTTTGTATATATAGCCGTCAAAACGGACAAACATAGGGCTTAAACCACTATTTTCCGAACAATAATATGTACATCATTTAACGTCTTAAACCCCCTCACACTTAAATCTTCTGCTTGGTGGTAGCACCAATGGCCTTGCCGTTGGTGGGGATGAGGAAATCGCTAGCCTTGACCCGACCGTCGCTACCACGAGCACCCTTAAGGGTGGAAGAGTCAGTGCTCTTGAAGGACTTGTCATTCCAGGTGGTCTTGTCGTTCCAAGAGTTACCGGACTGCTTGACGCTGCTGATCAAGCTGACCTGGGAGCCAACGTTGGAGGCAGCAATGTTGTTGTTCATCTTGGACGAGGAGCTCTTCATGTTGTAGCCAACGTCGCCGTTGTTCCAGGCGGTGTTGCGCTCGAAAGTCAGGGTGCCGGGGTTGCCGTTGTCGATGAAGCCCTTCTTGAGGTTGTCGAAGGCGATGCAGTTCTTGACAATGTGGTTGGCGGGAGGGTTGTTCTTGATGCCAAGCTTGAAGCCGTTGCCATCGCCCTCGAAGGGGCTAAAGCCCCAGCGGTTGTAGCCGTTGCCCCAGGCGTAGACCTCCTCCAGAGTGACGGGGGAGCCGAACATGAACAGATCGAGACCGTCATCGACGTTGTCCCAGAGACGGGCGTTGCGGAGGACGTTGCCCTCACCCTTGCCGTCCTTGCAGGCGAAGCCGTCGGCGCTCTCACCGTTCTTGCGGGGGTCGCGGTTGCGGTAAGAGTCGAGGTTCACGACAACGTTGTTGGCGGAAGCACCCTCGAGCTGGAAGCCAGTCTCGTAGTTGTCGTGGGTGGAGAGACCCTCGTAGTAGTTGTTGGAGGCATCACGAGCATAGATGCCGTAGGGGCCGTTGATCAGCCTGAAGATATGTAAGTTTGGAGTCTCACGAGTTATGTAATGAACACATACTCCAGGTTGTAGAAGGACCAGTAGTTGGCGTTCTGGATGTGGAAGATGCCTCGCTCACCATTGGGCAGGGCCTCGTCCAGCTTCTTGGGAGTACTTTTGGCCGTTAGTCGACTGAATAATCCTCAAGCGGTTGAGAAAGCCTACCCAGGAAGGTTCTCGCCATCAATGACAACCTTCTCGTTCTGGTAAGGTCGAACAGTGATGGGCGAGCCCTTGCTTCCGCTGGTCTTGAACTGGATGTTGGTCGTGGGAGCATAGGTACCCTTTCGCAGGTAAATGGTGTCACCAGCCTTGGCCGCGTTCACGGCAGACTGGATAGAGCCATAAGGAGCATCGAGGGTACCAGAACCAGAGCCAGTGGGGGAGACAAAGATGTCCTTGGCAGAGGCCCCACTGAGGATAGCCAGGAGAAGAGTTGGGGTAAGCTTCAGAAACGCCATGATTGTCGATATTCCAAGACTGGCTGCTCTAACAAATTATGAAGAACGACTTGTAGTCCCATCTTATATAGGTCTGTATAACAATAATTACCCAAATGAGGCGGACGGATCGACCCACTCCGAAGCGCCGCATAATGATGATTCCACCAATAACGCACCCCTGTCATTCTAGAAACGTCTCAACGTCAGTGGTGGCATTTTGAGCACGTTTCATTCTAACAAATACCGTGAACCATAAGCCGGAGGATTAAAGGGGATTGATTCAAGCTTTTCGTATTCCATGGGACTGGGACGAACCATTCGGGCCGCCGGACAAGGTTAGCGGATGACATGTTTTTCCCGCCATGTTATGCTTATTTAGTTAGTCAAGAAGTATATATCGACAGTTTATGACAAAAAGGGCAAGAGAGACGGTCCACGAAGTGTGTTCATGCGGGTGCTATAATCAAGAAGTTCGACCGCCACCTGGCTTACATTGATGGACATTATTCAGGTTAGCATAGACTTCATTCACGTGGCTGGAAATGGCAGGTAAAATCCACCAGAGAGTGGACACTAACCTGTTCGTTACCGCTTGTCACTCGGGCCTCCCGATAGGTGGTCTAACCTCACCGAAGCCCGGACACGGTCCAGACTCGTCGGCCTTGGGCCTCGCGCTATACACCGCCAGGTAGCGGACATAGATTCTCCATATAACATGTCATACCGACTTTCAACTCAAATATCGATTCGCTTTACCGGTAGGAACACGTGGCGCAGAGTAAGGACTGGGAAAGAATAGGTTGAAAGACAATCAATTTTGGGCTCGAGTAAGCCTACAAGTGGTTAATAATGCTAGCTGACACACATTTGTCCCCTTTCGCTCTGATCAAATTATCGAGCTATGCATATGCTAGCCGCGAACGTCCACATCATGCAGCACGCTTAGCATCCCTTCTCCTTGAGCTCCTTCAGGAGGTTCTCTGGGTTCTTCTTGATCGTCTTGACGACGAACTTGGAGGTGTCCTCCTCGACTAGGGTCATGCCCTTGCCATAGATCTCATCGATGGCGCCCTTGACCTTGTCGATCGCGGTCAAATCCTTCTTCTCAATGATGTGAATGTGAACCTCTGGCTCGGGCATTTTTGCAGTAGTGGGGTGTAGAGTTTGGGAAGCTTGTGTGTTTTCGAGGTTTCGGTTTTGCGTGCAGATTCTGTTGATGTTTGGAGTGCGCTTGATTGACGGTTCTGGGTGCCAGGCTCGCCTTATATATTTGAAGCTCAATGCTGAACCACAAACTACTGCCGCTACTGCTGGGCCATTTGACGCTCCACATACTCAGAGACTCCCGTGTTGATATCGATCATGTCTCTGAACGGGGCCGTCGGCCACAGGAACAATGAATACGGTCATCAATGCATTACGACATTAAAGCCTAATACCGTAAAAAACGTAACCCAATTCAGAGACTTAGAATGTTCAGTGAATTAGGTCTCCCCATTAGCAGAACATTGCTCAGCTTCACAATGCCCTCGATAGACACCCCAGAGTCTCTGCATCACTTCAGCCTGCAGAACAAGCTTATTGTTCAGTTTAGTATCGACTAATTTCTCCGCTCAAAGGGACTTCGTACTAGTAGTCTACAGGGGCTCTTTGTTTCTTGATTCATAGGCTGAGGATTAGTTGACTGGGGACCATTCTCCTTCAGTGCCCCCCTATGCGTTGATTCTACAGACTGCAATTCCCAGTAACGATTTAGCTAATAGTCACGGTGAGTCTCCTCCACTAATCACATCTTCAAAGCATCCATGTCACGTCAATTGCTACCGTATTCATGCTCAGGTCTATCTACGTGAGAGTTAGCTACCAAGGCAGCCCTTCACGAAACTATCTATAACCTCCATCAACTGGATCACTTCTCAGGGTCGCTCGTGATCTCTTCTCGAATTGTCGGTGCTTCAGAACTGCTCCCCTGGTCCTTTGCATCGTGTGCACCCCCTGTCAGTTGCTGGTAGACATACATCAGCTGACCCCAACCGTCAATGATAGGGTAGAAGCCCGCAATAAACATAGTGATCCACACCCAGATAATGGCCACAATGATCCAAGCATCAAAGAATCCTTTTCCAAATACATATTTGGATGCATACATGGGAAGTGGCCTAAGTGAATGGATTAGTACTGATACCTTGGAACGATGCATGGGACTGTGCTTACCAGAGAACCCAGTGTCCCAGAAATGTGGCCAGCGACCAAACCGCGGCGAGCGTTCCCCATCTTTTAAGTTTCGCTTTGTCGGCTGCATAGCTTGCAACTCTCTCCTCGTGCGATACTGGCTCATCGCTTTGTCCGGCGGTCTTTGTCTGATCAAAAGCGAGGCGTTCATTGCGGAAATCGGCCCAGTTATAGTTGTCCGGTTTGATGAGCGAAATGACCACGGAGTAGAGGCCAGGACTCAGAGCGGAGGCGACTGTTCCGTAGACGCATGGCAAAATTTGGCCCGTCGAGGCCACTGTGACTTCTCCGTACAGCGAAGAGGCAGTTCCTAGCCAGACGGCAATGCCAGTAGCCAGACCCAAAAGGGGTGAGATGATGGCTGCGGCCTTGGACTGCTTCTTCCAGAGAATCGTGAATACTGTAGGGAAAATTCCCGGGCAAGTCAGGACTCCCAGCATGTACAGCGTCCAACCGAGGTCGACCTTTCCATAGTAAAGGGCGGTGGAAAAGGCTGCTGAGAAAAGGCCGAAAAAGACAACACCAATGTGGCTCCAGCGAATGGCGTCCCTGTCCGTAGCATCCCGGTTGAAGTATCGGCGGTAGATGTCGAAGCTGATAATTGATGACACCGAAATGACCTGGGCCGAGATGGTCGAAGTCACAGCCATGAATGTGATAAGCAAGACAGCTACCGCGCCTCCCTTGCCAGCTATCGCGATGGCAGCATATGGCATGACCAAACCGTTCGATACTTCGACTGTAGACATTCGACGAGGATAGGTGGGAAATCGTTCAGAGCCTTCGAGTGCGATAGCTGAAAGACTCATCAGAGTTCCAAGGCACCAGGGGATGCCAAAGTAAGCAATGCCTCCAACGATGTATCCTGGAACCACGGCTTGGGGGGCTGCGCTGAAGGCCTTTGCAAAGAAGCCTGTGTCCATAATGACTAGGCCAAAGTTGGCGAGGACATGGATAATGCCAAAATACATAGCCTACCGAGTTAGCACCGGCACAGCCAAGTTATTCATCGGTCTCACTCACCCCCTTGCTCGTCATCGTTAAATATGAGCCGTCCTCATTCCCCGCGACTGGGTTGGCTTTTCCGGCCTCGACGACAAGCTGAAATAAGCTCGAGGGAGACCCAATCTCAGGCGTGAGGAACGTCTTGATGGTGAAGAAACAGATGATGACGGTGATGACAAAGGTGTGGAAGTAGTCTGTCAAGAAGGTCGCTTTGATACCGCCGACGAAGGTATATAGAACCACGCCAACAGGAAGCAAGAAAGTGGCTGCGATAATGTGCATGCCAGTTCTATGCACGATTAGAGTTATCCCAACATGGGAATTATTGCACTCACAGTGCAGTGATAGCAGCACTGGCACCAAGAAGCATGTTTGCGATGGCGATAATGTTGTTGATGAGGCAGAGTGCAATCCAGACAAGGTGCCCGGCTGTCCCGTACCGAATTCTCACAATCTCAAGAAGAGTGTGGGCCTCTGGAACCCTCAACTTGCAGGCAATGCCAAGCAGTGAGAAGAAGACGATCATCGGCGAACACCTGGAGAATCTTAGTCCTCGAACTGGCTGGGTTCATGACTTCGAGAGACTTACCCAGCTGCAAACCAGAATGGGCCGGCAACGCCAAAGTTATATCCCACAAGAGAGCTTCCCAGCATAGCTGTGCTCCAAAGCCACGAGGAGATAACGGCAGAAGCTGTCAGTCCGGTTCCGACCCGGCGGTTCGCCGTCATAAACATTTCAGTCGTTCTGTTATCTTCCCCCACCGTCTTCTTCAAGACGTGGGTGGCAAATATCATGAAAAATGCAATGAGGAAGCCAATGACAATAACGACAACATATCCAGCCGATTGTGGCAGTGGGGGTTCGATTGAGTCCGAGGCTCGCTTGACGAGCTCGGGAATGTCTGAGAGTGTCATGGTCGCGAGCAATCAGCTGTCACTCCGCTTGGCTGCGTTGGTGAGATGCTGTGCGATGAGTGTTTGCATGAAAACGACCAAGAGGTGAAAGTCTAAGATGGTCAGTCGGGTAGGGCATCCTCATTTATTTTCTCGAAAATGTGCCGTTATTCCTTGCTCGCTCACATGAGATCGCCAGGGATTTTAGTCCTCCCAGAGCACGCAATTATAAACTTGATCTCGCGAGATCTCGGTTCGCTCAAGTTTCCCACTAAACCCATCACGCAATTTACGAACAGTTCTGATTTGTAGACAAGACATTGCATCCTTACATGGCGCTAATGTCATCAACCACTTACAGGCTTGAGAATGATAAGAGCTAGGAATAGGGCTCTAAAGCATGGTCATGTTGGCTCGCGATATCGGAAGAACGGAAGTATCCCGAGCGGAATCGCGAATGGGAACATATTTAGTCATCATAAAACACGTGAGATGGAGGGGTTATGTCAGAGTCATTATCATATCAAGGTTGTGAATGATTTCGCTTTAGTTCTTATGGAATCGAAGTACCAGGCTCACCAGGCGCCCATTTTCTAAACCCATCACGGCACAGAAAGTTCATTGCAAAACACCGTAATAGTGATATCGGATATTTTCTGATATGCATAGAAGGCTACATAATACAATGGGAGCCCCTGCGCGCAGCATAATATACCAATATGATGGTTTGGGCCCCGTACTGTTGGGACTAAGAGACAAACTCAGTAACTGGAACGAAGCCGCTGGAAGGTCTCGAGGGAATGCTATGAAACGGCGGCAACTATCAACAGTCCCCTCACCTTTGATTTCTGTGTATAGGTAGGAAAGATTGCGTCCGCATGACCAAGCACTAACAACTCCTGGCAGGGGTCATGGGCGATGGGCAGAGCGGAGATGTGCTTCGTGCTGGCCACGGTTTGGCAACCTGGCTCTATGTCTCGTATGCGATACCTGGCCCAGATAGCATGAACGCATCATTGACAAATGGTCTAGATTTATCACACTAAACTGCACTTCAATTTGCATTGCTGTGCAGCATTAGGCTTTATGCTAATATGATTGTAGACAATTGCTACTCGAAACTACCCTATGGCTGTGAGAGCGACAGTAGGCCCTGACAGCTCCAGATCTAATTGCCTACCAGTAATGTCCTCAATATCTACAGCTTTCGTCGTTCCGCAAGGATCTCTATAGCTAGTTTTACATGCTAATATTGTGCTAAGAAACCGCGATATTTGTCAGCATCCCCAGCACTCAGAACCGATCAGACACTTTCCAGAAGAACAAGGCCCAAGATTCACGGACATGAAGGGACTAGGTACCCACCCAAATTTTCATTTCCCATTCACTTCCCACGATGCTCGGTTATTCGAGCATGTTTATGGCCTCATCTTAGGAGTGGGTGGCTAAATGTGCAGGTGGTTTCAAGCACCTCAAAATAATCGAGCCATTTGGGCTCGGCCTGCCCGATATCGAGGCGAGTTGAAAATCAGGCTCGGCAACTCCAAGCGTCATGGCTCGTCATTAACTTGCCCACCCGGAGACAGGCACATTGGATTGGCGGACTTTAGCAAAAACAAGGCTCTCGGGAAATGGTTGTTTGTAATTTCTGTATTTGTGGCGTTGGAGCGGTGAGCTGTTGGGGTTTCACAGCATACATATGGCCTCACAGGCATCGACCGCACCACAAATCAGACTATGATTCTTGCCGAGCCTCAACGCTAAGTGAGGCCGACTCGCAGGGGGCTGAGCCGGTTGGCCAGGGATCGAGGATGAGTTGTTCAAGGGCGGTTCACTTTTCACAGAGACGGCATGAAATTGGGTGCACCGTGAAGCAATTCAACTGGATGGATAATGAGTCTGCCATTACAAATTCTATCGTAATGAGGCAGATCTGGCCCCGCCCTGGTAGGCAGCAGTTGTAAATTCCATCTCCCCGCTTCATGCCAGCAGAGCCTCATCCAGACAAGACATGGCCACATCATTCTGCCTTGCGTGTTAAAAACTCCGCCGTGGCGAAGCAAATTCCGCCTAACCACTGATCTACGAACACCCAGCTCTACGAAGACCATGGAGGAATGTACATACCCTTCCTACCAATTGACCCCACATGTGGTCGAGGCCTGGCTTCGATACACAGTCAAGAACGACGACATCTCAGTCGTGGTAAGCCCAATTGACGCCATATAAGAAGCTGCAGTCTAATCGGGGCTTGGGGTGTAGTCTCAAAATGGGTATCTCGTTATCAGCCTTCCAGCTGGTATGGAATTGACGAGTGTATGTGAATGTCCCACTTCCCTCCCTGCCACAACTGTATCCATTAACGCCACACACAGGATCTCAAAGAGGGAATTAAGAAATTGAAGGGATCAAAGAAGTGGAAGATCCCCAGCTAAGAATGAAATCACGGCTGAGTCAAGGCATTTGTACTTTGCCGCGGTGTTGTGGTACTTGGGCGTCATTGGCCGCCTTGGCGGATAAGACTGGCCACCACCTGCGGCCATGTAGCCCCGTTTTATAGGGGGATACTTGAGGAATTTCTTGGTGCGTAACTATGATCCCAATGGCCTACTTAAATAGTAAATCCAAAGCCACTTCTCATCTTATGCCGGGACAAGATGTCTCCCCCACCATCGACCATAGCCATGGACCCTCACGACCGCCTCGTCGACTTGTGTGAAAATTGGCCTTGTTATCCGTGTAATCTCTTGAGGCCCTTGCAACTAAGCAGCATCCTAGAGCGCTATCGCCAATGGCTTAAAAACGACGAGAAGCGGCTTTTTGACCCCAAGGCTGAGAACATAGGTCTCTTGGAACTTAGCGATGGCGATGATGGTCAGCACCCGAACCGAAGGTCCGAAGCATTTGCTTAATGTTGATTCTATTTTTAGTCTATCGGGAAGAGAACTTTCGGCACTACTTCGATCTGAGGAGACATTTGCGTGTCAACCGAAAGGACCCGAAAACGCGGTTCATGTATGTTGCCCTGCTTGTTCACAATTCGATTCAGTCTTGACCCGTTTCAGCTTCATCAAAGCGGCTCATTCTCGCGCCGAACTAGGTTGTTCCCGTGACAGCTTCTCTTACCTCTGTTGCTTCCACCAAGTCGATCCGAAATTCTTGGACTTTGTGTCCTCATTCGGCTCTACGGATGAGCCGCTCGACTATCACATGACGGGTTTCATCAGCCATGTTACCCTGGATGTAGATAGTGAACGGCTGCTGGATATCCCCAAACTCGGTCGTTCAGGCCGTGAGCTGCGTGTGCAGTATCTTCTGCGCTCACTGGAGTGAGACATTAGCCTTGAAGACACAACGACATACAACATTCGACAGATGGCCGTCTACCATACATTCGACCTTGGGACAGGCAAGGCCATTTGGATTAATATCAAAGCAAACAGACTCATAGAGCATAGACTCAAAGAAGCATCAGCTGAATTCCCAGTGCTGGGGCCCAAGGCTATGGGCAGTCTAGCAGGGTGTTTTGCGGCAACTCTGACAACTCACATGGTTCACCTGGAATGGTGTGATGAAGATTGGCGAGAGTGTATCAATGATATCGAGGCAAAGATACGCAGTGTTTTAACAAAGGCCCAGACTGCCCAGATTGACGGTCGACCGAAAGGTGTGCGGCGAACCTTCACACTAGCATCTACACTATGCACTTCCAGGGCCTTTACAGGCGGATTCCCCGAGAAGGGGATGCCAGTAGCTTCGAGCCTCAAGACAAGAATCTGGGAATGGTTCTTTTCGCCGAAATCGTACGGCGATGAAGCAGACAAACCGGGTGCTTTCTCCTCTCATTCAATGTCTCAGCTGCTGAGGGAGGCCAAAACAAACGATAAGGACCAGATCGATCGACTCATGATTCTTGATACTTTTTCTTTTGAGGAAGTGCAGCAGCTTTACTACTTCGGCGAGCTGCTGGAACGCTTTCGCTTGGTCATGGATCTCAACGATCAAACTTTGCGCGATATTGCAGAGACTTACCAAGGTCTACGGGAAAGGGAAGAATTTCCCGATGAAATCAGGGATGATTGCAAAAAAGAGATTGCATCTTTTGTTTGGGGTGTTCATCGCATCAGAAAAAACCTCCAAATTCGAAACACCCAGGTAAAATCGTTAATGGCATGGCTTCACGAGGGCAAGGCACTGGTAAAAAAAATCCTATTCTTTCCGTAGATGAGCCCAGCCGCTGACAATTTCCTGCTACAGTTTGACGGCATCTTGCAATACAGAAACGTTCAGATTGGCCGTATCTTCACCGAAAGCTCGGAAGTGCAATCCGAGAAGATGGAAGGTATCGCCATCAAGACCGAGAAGGAGACCATCTCTATGCATGTCATTACCTTCGTGACACTCGCCTTTCTTCCCGCAATGTTTGTGGCTGTAAGAACCGGGCCCAGCCCTTTGATCTTGTAGTCTTTGTGTGCTGAAACCTTTCATCTAGGCATTCTTCCAAAGCGGGTTGGTCGAGATAAACGAGAATGCGACAAACGTTAGCGATGCGGTGGATTTCCACACATTTGCCTTCCAACTCTTCATCTCGATATGCCTCCCTTTGATGTTCCTAACCTTTGTCCTGTGGATTATCCTCTCTAGGTGCCTATCAAGGCGAGCTCGCGGGCGGGCAGGACTTGACAAGGTGTGAGCGAGCGACCACAGGGTGTATCTTTCTGGGGGCGTTTGGCGGATGCTTTTCACTTTATAGACTGGATATAGAATGAATGACTAGAACGCAAGTTTTCTTTTGTAAGCCATCATCCAATTCCCCACCGCCTATAGTGAAGGTTCAATGTGCGTGACTGGCTCTTTCTTTGTGAATGTCGGTGACGCCTTCGATCACCATTGCTTTAGCCGCCTCGGATCTCGTTGGTTTATCCCGCAGCAAGGCAACCTAGCGAGTCCTGGTCGAGGTCACGGGGCTTTGCAGTGGCTATGTCATGGTCAAATCCCGAAGGACACTTCTCGAGACGCCGGGGGCTGTGCTCAACATAAACAGGACGCTTTCGTGGGCGCGCCTCACTACGTAGTACAGGAGTCCCAGTTATTTCAAACACTGCCTTGCAGGGCAGCCAACCAAGCCGCCTTCATGTCCGTAAGACGAGCAGATCTGGAAGAGGCAGACAAAGTGGGCGGAGCCGAACAATCCTACTAGCCCGATTTGGGAGCTTTTTCAAATGGTTGCTTGGGTACAGCCTCATTTCCCCTTGCGATCTGCCTTGACTCTTAGGA
>SSHR01000350.1:0-11854 GCA_006518225.1 Fusarium neocosmosporiellum | reverse complement strand
GGGGGGGGGAGCTTGGACCACCTCAGCCAATGTAAACAAACCCCCACCGGCAACACTCGCGCCAGCAAAGACTTGACATCATATCAACGACCCAAGACACACGAGGATCGCGTCCCTCTAATTGCTGAAATTGCTTGCCAACGAGCCGCATAAATTTCGAGTTTTGACCACATACTAACAATGTCCCCTCCGCGCCGTCGCTCAGCTCGGCTGGCCGGCGCCTCTCTTTCCAAGGTGAGCTCTCGCGATGCCATCACCAAACTTCTGGACTGATAACCTGACCCGATATCGCAGACCAAAGCCGCGACGCCTACCCTGTCGTCTGTCGCCGAGCAGGCTGAATCCCCTCAGCGCTCTCCGCCGAAGAAGAAGAATGCCGCGCTATCATCGCCCGCCCCCGTGCCGTCGACGCCTACCTCCTCGGCGGTGAAGCCTCCTCACGATGAAATGCACCCCAGCAAAGCTCACCAGACCATGGGTGAGCCCTCGTCGGCTCTGAGACTGGGATTCGAGGATATCAAGGATAACGGCCCCAATGCCCAACCCGACACACCGTCCAAGGTCGCGGGACCAGCTTCCCCTTTCAAGTTCCGATACGTACGCGAAGGTCTCGAGTCCGAACTGAGTGACGATGCTCAGCAACTGCTGGCGGGGCTCAAAGAGCAAACTGCAAAGTTTAAGGCCGACCTGGTTGCCCAGCGAGAGGCGGAGGCCACCGAGACTGATGCTCTCGGGCGAAAGATTGCCAAGGCCAGGGGAAAATCTGGACGCTTCAGCGCGGCCCATATGGCAGAGTTCAAGAAGATGGACTCAATCGAGAACCACCCCTCTGCCTGGAGAGCCCAGAATGGACGCTTCCAGCCCGTCGTGTCTCTCAAGCGAACACACTCCAAGACCAACCTGAACACGACCCCGACTAACTCTCCGGGCAAGTCTGGTCTGAAGCGTTCGCCCTCAAAGGCAGAGCTTGATGTCCCCACACCAGCCACGCCTCGCATGACCCAGGCCATCAAGCGCAAGTCCTCTCGAGCTGACCTTGACGAATTCCAACGATCCCCATCCCCCAAGAAGTCTGCTATCCCAAGGCAAACACAGCTGTACCCCAATGTCCACCAACGCGCCCCTTCAAAGAGATTCAAGCAGCGCATGGAGGACGACGCGTCGACAGATCGGCCGGTCTCGCGTGATGATTCGTCGATCCCCCGTCCCAAGTCGAGTGGAAACGGCTCGTCCAAGTTGCCAGCTCCAAACGCAGGTCTGGCACGGCTGATGAGCCCAACCAAGGCTTCTCTCGCTCATACGGGAAAGCCGACCATCTCCCTAGTGAAGTCGCCCTCAAAGTCTGATCTGAAGAGTGGCCTCCCCAAATCTACCAGTACCCAAACACTTACTTCTCCTGCAAAGACAACTACACCCGGCACCCGCATCTTCAGCTCGGGTCGTCTTGATAGAGTCAAGTCCTTTATGAGAGGCAACAGGACTCCCTCTGGAAATGCTCAGACTGCGATCCCACAGCCCATGGTCTCTCAAACCCCAGCACCTCCCAAGGCTGACAAGGACAAGGCTTTGCCACCAGTTCCGCTGACTACTCCTCGACGGAAGGTGACGAAGCATGTTGCTTTCACCCCAGAGGTCACACGCATTTCGTCCGAGCAGAAGTCTCCTTCTCCCCAGAAGTCTTCGTTCAAGACTCGGCTGACACGAAACCTGGGAGTACAGTTCCAGGGTCTTGACGAGGCGCTTACCAAGACCGACTCAGATGATGTTAGATATCCCGATCTTTCTGGATTCCGACCTCTCCCTGAGCCTCCCACCAAGCCGCAACTTCAGCCTCCATCCGTCCCTGGCAAGTTCACCTTCCGCAGCGACCATACCATTGAGTTTGGTGAAACCCCTGGTGCTGGCTTTGGAGCTTCGCCTGGTCAATCGAGCGTTCGCCATGTTCGACAGTCTCTCAAGCCTAACGCGGAGATGCCTGGTAGTTTCCCTGGGCCCACCTCTCCCGTCTCCCTGGCGAACAAGGAGAACAAGGAGCCTGGCCCGACCAAGCTTCTGGTTGGAGCCCCTCACGGCATGTCCAACAAGAAGCGCCACCGAGCCAGTTGGGACGAGGAAGAGGCCGAGGAGAAGGAAGCGGAACGCGCTGCCAAGAAGCGCAAGAACGAGCACGTCCCCGAGGGCGAGGCTCTCCTCGCTCCTCGCCTCCTTGGCAGCACCCCCAGTGCAAAGAAGACCAGAACTGGCAGCGCGGTTCCACGAACTCCTAATACGGCAAGCCCAACCAAGAAGCGTGCCGTTCTGAGTCTGAGCCGACTCAACATGCTCGCTCGTCCCAAGAACCGGGTCTAGGCCTTTCACCTTGACGAGCGAAGCAAAACGAGGAATGGTAACTGATTGAAGTTCCTCATCCTTGAATGATTGTATAATACGACACCCGCACGTTGATATTTCTGTATCTTGGTTGCTTGTAGCTTTTGTTGGCTGAATATGTTGATACCATCGACTTTTCTGGTCAACAAACCTGGCTACTGGCTCGAGTCCTGAAAGAGAACGAAGTGGGATATGACGAGTGACGGTCTTGTTCAGCTGGAGTTTTTTGAGATTGTGCTTTTCCAGGCTGAGAGGTCTGCATACTTGTTTGTTTGCATGGAACCTGCGGATTGAGTCGGTTGATTAAGCCCAGTTGGGTTCCGTTTTTGTTTCTGTTGTTTCTGTTTTCCCGGCACACGGCAAAGGGTCAAGGTCAGGTTCAGGTTCAGGTTCAGGGCGTTTACGGCAAAAGGGTTCAGGTTGTGAGAAAATCGGATGAATTGAGTTCATCATGTAGTTGATTGTGTAGGATTCTATCGTCACAAGATCAAGCATCAAGTGTACATCTGCCTGTCTATGGTCATGCTCAACGTTATCCATGTGCCTTGCCGTGCTTTCCTTCTGCTTCTTTGTCATATGCTCCTGCCATGGCAAAGTCAAGGGAAATACGGCAAAAAACCTATTACCTACCTACTGATCTCTTCAAACTTGCCCAAGACCTAGTATCAAAATGGCATCGCTATTCTACGAGGAATCTTGTGATGACCTCCTTATCCCCGGCTCTGACCGATTTCTACACACTCGTTAGATTGACTGACTGATATGCTGATCACCACTGCACTACGCCTATCCTAAGACTCTTCAATGATGCCATCGGGCAATCAGGCCAACATCTTCACGTGCACGTTCTGCTTCCACCTCTCCAACGGGCCTCCCCACGTCATTGGCCGCTCAGCTCGTCTCGCTTGTTCCTTGTGCTACGCGACACTCCTCGATCTCGCCATCTGCTGGGTTTGCGGGGAACTCATATTCCGAGGCGACGAGTGCGTTAGCTTTGGGTGGTGTTTTTGGCACCGGGCGTGTTACGGATGCCTGCTGTATGGGAGCAGGGCTATTTGCCGAGGTGTACCGGTCCAGGCTCTCTTTTAGGATGAGGAGACAGCAGAGGACGGAGTCAAGGGTAGTGGATGTGGAGGGAGGGAGGTTACAGAGGCACCTTTGTGTGCGGCCTGTGTGGTTGAGGCTGAGGTGGACGATGTGAGGGAGGAGAGCGTGGTGGTAAAGAGGGGACTCAGAAGAGTTGAGAGAGTGGATGGGGGATTGACGAGGAGGAGATGGGAGGCCAAAGGTGACGAGAAGAATGGTGCTAAAGTGAGTCTTCTTCCACTGATGCTTCAAGAGTTGGCTGGCTGACAACAATATCTAGCAACCTCCTCCTACCTGGGAGACGTCTCAAAAAGCCGGGAGAGATGGGGCAGACAGCGAAGGAAACAAGGCCAGCAGCATGTCAGTCAACTTGGCAGATCCCTCCGAGTCCGTCATCTGGGTCGACATCTTCGATCCCATCAACGGTCCATCCTTCAAGCCGAGTCCCCTGAAGCCGATTCCATTGTTCATGCAACGAGCGCCAAATCACGCTGCTAAACTTCAATGCCAACAACCGTCTGCCCTCGACATTTACCTCCAGACTCCGCCTCACCTACGGAAACCCGCCTCCGCGCCGAGTTCAGTCTACCCACCTGTATCACCAGCGAAGAGCCCAGAGCTGGCCTCAAAAGATGCACCTCAGCTCGTAGCATCACTACCCGTGGCACCAGCTTCTCGATCACCAACCCATTCTCGAAAGCAAGCCTTCACCTTGGTCAAAGAGGAACCCCTGAAACGGCCTTCGTCGAGACTGGCCTCGCCACGTCGCCGCTCGGATATCAACTCGTCGGGATACTGTACGCCCCCCGAATATCCCGATCAGGTGATGCGGACGCCTTACCCGCTGCCTTTGTCAACTATCCGTGCCGCCAGCCCCTTGCCTTCGCAGCTCACGTCGCACATGCAGCGGATAACGCACGCAGCACCGCAATCGTCGGAGTACCTAGAGCGGTACCAGCCATTGGCGGCGCCGGTGCGGACGACAGAGGGGAGGAGACTGAGGAGGATCCCCGCAAGCCTGAGTGAGGAGGGATCTGTAAGAGGGAGATCGGAGCAGATGAGTAGTGATATTGGCGACTGGGGGAGAGTTGGGGCTGAGTTGAAGAGGTTCTTTACAGGCCGGTGAGACGAGATGGCATCATTGATTATTACAGTTACGACCTACGCAGTACATAAGGTAGTCATGCATTCACCTATGAGCAACCGACTTGTATCATTAGAAACTGTATCATGAGAGATTGGTTCGACATGTTAGGAGGTTCCAGATTGTTTGCAAGTCACTTACTGTGTAGGGTTGTCAGATAATTTTAGCCCAAGCAATGTCCGGCTTATTGACCGACTCTAGCAAACAAACCTCATGATACACCGACGCCTTGAAGCGGCTCGGCGCCGGGGTCAGCGCCGAGGCACGTAAACATCGGCTTTGACGCAGTTGACTGACTAAGCTCGGACCTCTTTGTCTGGAGCTCCGCATGGCTAGGCGAGCCGAGGAGAAGCGTGATGGTGGTGCAATTGGGCTCGCTGGTCTGATGCTTTCGGAGATGAGTCTTTCTGGTAGTACGAGCAAGCTGAGTTGTTTCCAGAGTCACGGTTGCAATCACGCGCCGGCAATACGTCGATTGCTGGAGCCTGGAGGTGACGTTGGACCTACCTTGCATGCGTAGGTAGCTCGGGGCTGAGAGCGCTAAAGCTCTGGCGGGGTAAACGGAGGGTTACGCTCTGGAATGATCCCCTGGCGAAACTCTCCTAGCAGGACGGTTCTGGGTTTGACTTTTCGGGATGTAAGGACGGTAAAGAAGAGTGGAATGAGTCGAACGGTCTACAATTGCTTTACGGGCGATATCCTGAGCGCTTCTTGAGCTCTACGAGAGCTCCCCTCTCAACTGGCAGATCTCCAATTGCGGGGGATTTGGGCTGGAATGACTGACTGCTCCCTCGCAGCTAGCGGGAGCACAGGGCAGCTCTTTCCGCATGCGTCCTGTCGTCCATGTCCATGCCCTAACAGATGTTGCAAAAACCTCCACAAAAATATTGCAACAATTTGTTAAGCGAGGCAGGCCTCTCTAGCGTGCGTCAGAGTTTCACTCCAGTGTCCCACTAGGGGAGCCCAAGCAAGCAAAGCAGCCAGTGATTTGCTTGGAATAGAGAGAGGAAGAGGGACAAGAAACAAGAAGGGAGGGTAGCAAAGTGGGCGGAAAAATAAAAATAAAAAATTATTTGAGAAAAAAAAAAGAGGGCCGGGATTTTCTTTCAACCGCGCGCGGGCTTTGTCCCCATCACCACCAGTTTAGTTCCACCACCAAAAAATCACCACCAGACAAATCTTTCCCGCCCCTCCCTCTCCGGCAACAGCTCCTCCCTCTTACAAGGTCATGCGACCGTAAACCAACTTCCTCGTCGCCCTCAAGATTCTGATTTACGCCCCGGACGGAAGGCGATAAGCCCAGGCGACGACAAAGATGTCGGTTGTCACAAAGGTGTGTATTCATTTTCATTGTCTTTCGAATATGTTCCTGCTATTGTTTCTCTTGGTGTGCTGCTCTGCGCTTTCACTGTGCTGCTGCACCTGCCCTGCTTTTTTCTGCGCCCCAAGTGTGTGAGAGAGGGAGGGGGATGGGCGCACACGGCTCTCTGCCTGACGGTGGCTTTGGGTGCCTTCAACGAAGCTCGCATTTGCCTCAAGCTGTACGGCTTCTCATCAGCGCTGCTATACGAGCGTCTGCTCGTCCTCTTCTCGACCTCTTCCGCCTCATCTTCCTGCCGCTGAGCGCCCTCCGCCGTGTGCCCTCGCCGTCGACCCAAAATACAGCCCCTCATTCCCGTCCTTCGTCATCGCCCGTCAGGTTGTTTGCCCTAACCTAACGCGACGCCGACTGCCCCTCCCACCGCTTCCAAGACAATCACATCGCTCACGGCCTCACCAATTGTCGATTAAATCCTCAAGAATGCTAACCTGATTCTCAGAACCCTTTTGCCTACCTCGGTACGATTTGAAACCCCCTCCTCCCGCGTCAAATCCAACGTCGCTCGGTCAACTCGTTCCGACGCTGCCCAACGCCCGTTTCCCAATTACTCGTACTGACCTAGCGGCTCCAATCCAGGCAACGACAGCGATGGCGAGGAGAAGCCCGTCGTCCCTGTCAAGACTGTCGACAAGAACACCCCTCGCACTACTAAGCGCAATGTCGAGCCCCAAGCTCCCGTGAGAGCCGGTGGTGCTGGAGGCAACCGCCGAGGTCCTGGCGGCAACGAGGGTGGTCAGTTGCACCTGGTCCTTTCACCCGGATCCTCATCATACTGACATTCGAACGACAGCCTTCCGGGATCGTGGTGCTGGCAGCGATAGAAACCACGGCCGATCCACCGAGGAGACCCCCCGATCTGGCCCCCGAGGCGGTGCCGGTGCCCGTGTCCGTGGTGGTGAGTAATGCAGAGGCCCATCTGTCAATTCACATGAAAACAAGCTCACATACTTTCTGCAGGCCGCGGCGCTAGACACCCTCGCGACCGCGATGACCGACACCCCACCCGCTCTGGTGCCCATGGGTATGCTCCCTTTAAGCCTTGGCTTTTTGGCCTGAAATGCTAACAGCGTATAGTGGCTCCGACAAGCAGGCTGCCCAGTCTTGGGGTGCCACCGAGGGTACTGCTGAGCTTAAGGACGAGCAGGCCGGCGATGCCATTGCCCAGACCGAGCAGAAGGATGCCCTCGCCGAGGATGCCGCCGCTGAGGACGCCGCTGCCGAGGAGGCCGAGAAGCAGGTCTCTTACACCGACTACATCGCCCAGCAGGCCGAGAAGAAGGCCGCTCTCGACGCCGGCCTCAAGGTCCGCTCTGCCAACGAGGGCAGCAAGCTCGACAAGAAGTGGGCCAACGCCAAACCCCTCGAGAACGAGGAGGAGGAGTACTTTGCCGGCACCGGCGGCAAGGCCCAGCGCCAGCGCGAGCGCAAGGTCAAGCAGACCATCGACTTCGACCCCCGCTTCGTCGAGCCTGAGCGCACCCGAGGTGGCCGCGGCGGTCGTGGCGGTCGTGGAGGCCGTGGCGGCGAGCGTGGTGGCTCTGACCGTGGCCGTGGAGGCAACTTCCGCGGTGGTCGCGGTGGCCGCGAGAATAACGCTCCCATCAACACCAGCGACCAGTCGGCTTTCCCCAGCCTCGGCGGCAACTAGATTGCCAGCACTCGCATCAGAGAGCGAGCTCTGCTCTCCTAAACCCCCTTGCATGTCAAATAGGCACATTGGGTCAACGTCATGTCCACCCCTCTTCCTTGTCTCGCCGTGGGCAAACTGAGAGGGTGATGATATTCGTTGTTTGAAAGGTTGAAAAAGTTGACCATTGGTTCCGTGGCCGGATGTCGTGCCTCGCTGGCTTGTCCCGCTGGGCCCCGATACCTTGTCACCAGCTCGGCTGGCACCCAGAAGTTTTCTCCCTCTAGGTCTTCTCAAAGGTTTTCCGTACAAAATTCAGTTGAAATGCGCTTCACGGTAGTGTGGTTCCGGGGAGTCTGTGAGTGAAATAAAGTGAAATCAGATATCCCAGAGTGCCGTTGCGTGTGATGTTTTGCTTGCCACCCCCTGTTGACATGTCATGATCTCTGTGTTAATAGAGGCACTCGACATTCACCTCAAAGGACATGTGAAGTGAATTCACTAAGTTGATGCCGGCAGGTAATCCTATCATCGAGAATATCATAGTTGCTTGTGCATGGAAATCTCCTGTTATTCTTTTATAAAAGTCAACGGGCGACCTCCAACCCCTGAGAACCCCTTTTTGTGGTGTAGAGCATGCCTCGACGACTCGACCGGCATGGATTGCTTTCAACACCGCATGAAAGAACAGTGCTTGGTGGATACCTGCTACGAGTCCGAGTCTCTTGATGCAAGCAACCTCGAGATTTATCGTTCTGTAGTTGAGAGTTTATATACGCTTTCCCCTGGCCAGGCCGTTGAAAGACGGGCTCAGCCGGCCCCTAAACAGTAAAGCATATGTTGGATATTCTGTGAATAACAAGTATGAGCAAATTTACAATGAAAAATCCTCTGTTCAGTCTGTTCAGACCTTCTTCACCTAACTTCATCATATCTCTCCGTTCAGTTCAGTTCTATCCATCCACGGTGAATGCTCCGTAACCCTTGACACTTCGAATAATTCTTCAAGCCCCTCGCCAAGTTTCTATAAATAACGGATTTAAATGAATCTATCGTGAGGAACCGCTCCGTTCGGTATGCTCAGGCCTTTTTCACTATTCCCACCACGTACCCCTCTCTCTCTATCTATGGTGAAAGCTTCTAACCCTTCAAGTAACGCCTCGAATCCTCATCAAGTTTCCATAAATAACGGATATGAATGGACTCACCGTGAGAAATCCTCTGTTCAGTGTGTTCAGGTGCTCTTCACCATTCTCACTAGGTCTCTCTCGCTATGTTCAGTTCCGTAGTGAATGTCTCCTAACTCCTGACGCTTCCAGTCACTTTTCGAATTCTTCAAGTTCAGTTGAACGTCAAATCTCAAAAACTATATATATTCAACATTTGCACCAAGTTCTCTCGTTTTCCCCACCCAATAATCAACCCAGAAACAACAGAAACCCGAGAAGCTGACCCCCAAGCACAACACAAACAAGAAACCAGGACACATCACACGCACATCTGTCACCATGAGCGGAAGCAACCACTGCAGCCCCTCTCCCTGCCTCCGCTACGGCCGCCGTCATCTAAGCGATGCCCTCTTCCTCCCCATCTACCACCTTGAGTCGAAGATCATCACTCTTGCTAGGAAGCTCATCTTGAGCAAGCTCCCCAAGGCCAGAAGGGAGAAAAGGGAGCGGTCCGCGCGGCAACCAGACCTGATGTTGGCCGGGGGCAGGGAAGAAAGGCAGTCCAACCCAGACTGGCACCGCGACGAAGACCCGATCCTGTTCGAGGAGCGTGTGCCCGTTGGGGCGACTCACAAGATGGTGTCCAAGGATCACCGTGTCTGGGAGATAACGAGCGGGGCCCGACTGATGATAGACTAAAGAGTCAAGGCGAGTGAGCGTGGCCCAGTTGCCGAGTTGCCCCCTGGCGACGCGAGTCTTCAAGAGGTAAGAGTGAGTAGGTGAGCACCCCCTGAGCGGTGCGAGCCACCAAGACACAAGCAGAGAAAGCTCAGATAGTTTCAACGGTGAGTCAGCAGTAGTATGAATAAAAGCAAACATTTGTTCCATCTACAAGTCTTCTGATGTGAAACTCCCATGATATGCGATCCATGAGATAACCCCGATGTAAGAAGATAAGTGTGAGAGAGGCAAAGACGCTTTTCATTCCTCATAGACTAATAACCAGATCAAGAAGCAAAGGTAACTCTAAAAACGCCGCGCAAACGTGCGGGAGGCATCCATCCCCAGTGTCGTCGCCAGCAGCACAGCGTTGAAAATGGCCATCATATAAAAGGGGGCGCCGTTTGATAGCCGATCGAACAAGAGCCCACCCAGCTTCGTGAGCAGCAGGATAGCAACGCCACCGCACAGCGAGTAGACGCCTGCGATGGAGCCCTTGAGGCGGATGCGCGAGGCCGCCTCCTGGTCCGTTGAGATAGTCATAAGCGGCTCGCTCTCGTCGTCGGTCGACTCGTGTTCGTCCGGCTGCAGTAGAGCCTCATGGCGCGCGGTCCGGGGCAGTTCGACAGCGAGTACACCGCGGCCGAGAGAGCCAAGACTGCAGACAATGGCACCGATCTGGCTGATGCCGAGAAGCGAGACTACGAGGAAGATGGCAGGGCTGCCTCCTCGGCCGTCGACGTTCTTGATCTCCGGGCTAGATAGTTGTGGAAGGATAATGTAGCCGACGATACCACAGATAGTCGAGACGACGATGGGGGAGTTTATACGGCCGGACCGGCTGGCAACGTATCCAAAGATAGGCGCGCAGATGAGACCCATGAGCTGTGCCACGCCCGTTAGGATGGAAGAGAGGACATAGGCGGCTCGGCACTCCTCCTTGAGCTCAGGGGATGAGTCGTGAGGATCGCCCTTGCAGAAGTCGTTGTTGATAAAGAAGGTGTTTACAAAAAGAGGAATAAAAAGGGAGATGGCCACACTTGAAGCTCTGGCTACAAAACCGCCCAGATATCCAAGGGCGATCCTTGAGTCGGTAAATCCGAGAAAGACCGAGTCCTTCATGAGATGGAGGTAGGGCACTAGTTTCTGATAACATTTAGCAAGTGAATTTCAAAGGGTTCGGCAGACTTACTCGTCGTTCATGACTGTCAGAGTCATGGTCCTTCTTCAGTCCAAGAAGCACGCTCCAGCCCTTGCCCTCCTCGCCCTTGATATTGCGCAAACCAATAGCGACAAAGATGGCTACTGCAAAGGCGACCACAGAGACAACATAGAAACTGTAAGAAACCGCATCGGCCGGTGTCACGTCGTCGATCGCACCGAACCGCACGGGCAGAGGGAGGAACAAGACCAGTGCCACCAGGGCACCGCATCCAGTGAAGAGTCCCACGAACCCTGCCAGCTTCGATGGTCTTCCAGCCTTGTCGTTCGAGTCTGCTGAGCTATTCTCAGTAGAGACGGAGTGTGTATATCGATCGGGTGTGATCGTCGCTTCGGATTCAACAGAGAAAGCAACGCTGTTGCGAGCTGTCCGAAGTGCCTTGAACCTCGCATTGGCCTCGTCTTCGTCGCTAGTGCTATCGTCCGTCAGGGAGGGTAGAATCGCAGTCACCATAGTAGCCCTACAAAGGTCAGCATCTCGCCAATGGTTGTCTGGGGATGTCTCAAACTCACGCTGCCGAAGCGCCAACCGCGAACAGGACGCGCGCAAGCAACAGCTGCGGATACACGGCGCGCGCCTGAACAAACAGCGCAAGAGATATGCCAATGATGGCATATCCTATAACGGCGACCCATCTCACGCCCAGGCGATCAGACACGAGACCCCATCCCGGGCAAGCAACGAGCGCGACGAGCTCGTCGGCGAAACCAAGCGTTCCAACGACATCGCCAACACCCTCCTTCTGCCCGATCAAGTCGGTGATCACAAACGAGATGGAGCTGTTCAAGAAGACGAGGAACGAGATGGAGAAGAGCGAGATGCCGAGTAGGTACGTGAGCGCCTGGAGTGGCGTCGTCGAGGGCGCAAACGGGAGATATCGAAGGAGGGATGGCATGGTGGGGCAGATGCGATCGCGGGTATTCGGAGCCTCGGAGATTTCCTTTTCGTGTAAAAAGCAGTGAATGAAAGAATATCAAAAGAGGGGAGGAGAAGCAGTATCACATCGCGAGGCCGAAGCAATGGAGATCGCGTTGATGGACGAGTGTTGACGTATTTGATGTTCAGCTCAATAGTCAGGATGATAAGATTAGATGGAAGAGCTGGGATGCTCGGATCGGATGTCGGGGAATGGGGG
>SSHR01000349.1:0-24593 GCA_006518225.1 Fusarium neocosmosporiellum | reverse complement strand
GCGTTATTTGGGCTTGCAATTGGCTTCTTTCTATGTGTTTCTAATGAGATTTTGCAGGTTTAGCTAATAGCCATTAATTTATATGTGAAGGAGGAAGGAATGCAAATGAGATCGGAATCCGGGAGAATTTGCAGAGGTCATGTGACCTTGTTGGTACGAGTAACAATTCGTGTTGGTACGATTATCAATACTCTTATTAAATCCAATTCGGAGTATTTGATCAAGGGGATGACTGAGCGCGTATTCAAGTGGGAGAGCAATGGCTACGGAACGTATAAGGGGAAGCCAGTGACAAACTCGAAGCTGTTCTGGGAGTTGAATGCGCTGGCTATGGCGGAAACTTGAATGTGTTTGATATCGAGGTTTTGTTCTAGCATGTACCTCGGAGTCGGAACGCGGAGGCAGATGTCTTAGCTTATAGGGCGGCGCGAAGTCAATAGTGCATTGTTCCAATCACAGCACTGAAATGAGCAAATGTGAGAAGTGGTAGCCTAAGTGAGCTAGATCTATGGCTAGGTGGCGCATAACCTGGACCAGCATCTTTTCGCATACATAACTATCCTCCGCCCTTAAGTACGCTTCTATGCAGCATACTGTCGTGATTGCGGCGGCAGTGCCCCCATATGGTTGAGGGCCTATTTCGGCCTCCCGGTTATGTTAGTTACGTACTAGTCTTGCAGAAGTCATATTTACCTATGTGCGTGGTCTGGCTCTGGCTGAGCCTTAGTTGAGGGGCAGCCTTGTAAGCAAATAGAAGGCGATTTATTTTCTGGCTTCTTTCTGATCCGATGGAGACCCATTGACAACCGAACCATGTCGATTCCCTGCTCCTAGAAATCGGTTTAATGGGCGATTCGGTTCCTTTCTAGCCTTGCTAGTATCAGCTGGAGGTGCTGGCGGCAGAAATGGCACGCTTGGAAGTAGCGAGAGGATGAAATCAAATAATCCCATTGCCTTGTGTATTATTGGTGGCGGTGTTAGTTGTGTAAGGTGATGGATGCTTCCTCGTGGTGTTGTTGATTGAAGCTAGTATGATACCCAAAAAGCGGAGGTTTTCTCTGGGAAACTTGAACCGACCCTCAGACATAACTGGCGGGCTATTTAAGAGGTATCTGTTCACGTGAAGATTTAATGACGTCAGTAGATATGGTTGGGCTCCGTCGACCTTTAAGTCCCCCTGTGAGACTGGTCGGCCTCTAGTCATGAGACCTGTAGACCCTTGGTAATACTATAATACAATATGGTCACTTTAGCGGTCTAATGATTATGAAGTTCAATTTAGTTGGCAGCACTCCAGCTCTCACATTATCTAAGAGTTAGGTCGTCGGTTAAGTCTCTCGGTCTTAAGAGCGGTGTACATGCTACCGATGATCCCCATTCAATGTCCGCCGGCACGATCTGAAAATCCTGCCAAGCTCTTCTATCCCAGAAAGGATGCTCGTATCACCAACCTGGCTCGGTTGCCAGGCCCCGTTAGGGAACGGTGGGCATGCACACCCGGGTCTAGACTCGACAAAGACCTGCCGTGCCCCCCCCCCCCCGGGGGCCCGCTATTGATATGAGATATGAGTAATCGGTTCGCATAGCCGACACACTGTTCTAACTGGCTCGCATGAAGCTGATTATGAAGCAGCCCCCATGTATGGGAGCTTACCATTATGATCTAAAGTGCTACAGCAACTGCTAGAAAACACCGCAAGTGTCCTATTTCGAAGGGGTGCTTAACCATCATCTCGATATGAAGCCCATGGGCGGTCTCGGTTGGCTCGGGAAGCCCCGGTGCTGTCTACTACCCCTGTAAACTGTGGCCCTCCATTCTTGGGACCAACAATCAATATGGGCAAATGACCTGATCGAGAACCAACTGCATAAACCAGTCTATCCTAGGCACGAGAGCACCCACCGGCACGCCTAACAGCATTATGCCGTGGAGTCGAAAATGCCTTATAACGCAGTAGGTGCTCGGGCCTCGGATATCCAGCCATGACCGCTATCTGGATCGACCCACATCAGCATTAAATTCTTTATCTGGCTGGGCATCCCTTTGTCGCTTTACTCTCCAACGCCGACTTTTTCGTCTCGTACCGGCTGGAGCCTTGCTAGAGCTATGAAACTTTCCTACGCCGTCTTCTTATTAGCAGCCCTCTTTTCCAATGTAGGTCTCTCGACCAAGTCCTCTCTTTTAAAACTGAACTAATAGGATACGAAATAGGCCGACGAGCTTGAAGCTCCTATCGAAGGGTATGGCGTGGTAGTGCCGGAATGGGAGGTTGAAGTGATACCAGGAGGGCCCACGATGGTATTGAATGGGACGATCGAGGAAGTACATGATGAACTCCTCCAGTTGAATCCCGACTGGGATGAAGAATACATCACAAACAGCACTACCGATGCTGGCGATATCAACGAGCGAGATGCTGATTTTAAGCTCTTCGCTCGGACCGATTTTAGCGACGCTGCCTATCGCTGCGGTGGCCGATGGCGAAAGTGTCGAACTACCTTCATTAGTCAAGGCATCTACTATCTCCGCAGCGTCAAGGGGAAGCCGCGAAACGGACCCGGGCCAGGCAATTGCGGTCGAGTTAGCTATTCTTTCAACTCTGCTATTTAGTGGTGTAATAATATAAGTATTTACGTCCGATAGTTGCTTGGCCGAGGTTGTTTTAATAGCTAACCGTGATCGGGATTAGAACGCCAAGCCAAAGACGCTAAACAGCTTTAGGAGCATTGCAGACGGTGCTGCGTTTATTATTAAGAAGTATTATATCCCCGATAGAGGACCACCTGTGCCAGAAAAGTGGAATATGATATCTGGTCAGGCTTTTTACTATACCAATTGGAATGTGATTGTTAGAAAGGATAAGTATTAGGGGTTTGGTATCTGCTTGGATACTTGGGCAATGGGATCATTTCGTAAACCTCTGCACATATATACACCACAACTTTGCCGGAACCGTGACAAGCCAATAATGGAGTGCAGAATATGATGGCTGTGGCACAGTAGCGATGTGAATTTTAATGCGGATAACCCTCAGGTATAACTTATGTTGGTCCGCTGCTGGAATACCTGCCATGCTGAGCAGGGCCTGAATCTTCCGAAGTCTATCAACACCCAAGACAGCTTCCAGCGCGGCATCCTTGATACGGATGCCAATGTCTTTTAGCTGATGATGGGTATGAAGCCAGAGCCCCACCGAGAACCAACTGTATATACGAATTGATGGGCCCCCGTGCGCACTGCCACTGACCGGGAACGAACACCGCATAACCGATAAGACCCATCTAACGTGAGGCATTTGACTAGCGGTCAAGTTCCGCCGTGTGTGTGGTTTTCTGGCCCTAAAAGCTCACGATATTGCTAACAGGTCATGATGTTGTGACCAAAGTCTGCGACTGGAGTACAATCTTGATCGTTTCAAGAGCCACTATTGTCCAAAGTTTTTACTTAAGATTCTTTATTATCCTTACTATGAAGCTTTAATACGTCGCATTTCTCGTGGCTGGCCTTTCGCCTGGCATGAGTCTACGAAACAGCGTATGACCGATTGCAGTGCTAACGTCACATCTGTGTACTAGGCACTCGGGCTTGATGCTCCTATCGAAGGGTATGGAGTGGTTGTGCCTGAGTGGGAGATTGAGGTTACTCCGGGAGGTCCTATAGCAGTGCTCAATGGTACGGTAGAGGAAATCCACGAAGAGCTTCTTCAGTTGAACCCCAACTGGGATGAGGAGTATATGTCGAACTCTACCGATACCATATTGTGCGTTGGTTGCGCTATGTACTCTTATTTTTAAGAGATTAGGCGTGCCTTTGAGGTCTAGGTTAGCATATATTGTTATTGTGGGATAGAGGCGAGGACGAAGTATATATATCAAAGAGTAGGTAGAGATCAATATCATGAGTATTGCTAGTAATCTCTCGACTATTGGGTATTCTCTGGAAGTACGCTTACAATAAAACTAAGCAATAGCTAGAGAGATAAAATCTTCATCCCTCGCTCTCCCAACTACCTCGGAACCTCATATGACTCGCGAGAAGAAACACAGAATTGAACCATATATCGGGAAGAGCGCGCTTGACACGTTTTCCAAGGTCACCAACCGCTCGCAGCCCAGAGAAGTTTTCGCTTTTAAGATTGTCAAAGTTGGAACAGGTATAGATTAATATTTATGGCGTAATACCATCACCATGGAACTTGCCCGACAGATAACTCATGCCGGCATCGTTAATTATGAGGCATTGTGCTTGTAGGAGACGGTTGACTTTACGTTTTGCTAGTCCCGCTAACATGTCGGGAGTTGTGGTCTACCGTGGCGGTGAATGTGATCGATTACGACAGGCTGCTGTCGCCGGGTTTCTATGCAAAACTATCGCCGGAATTGATAGACAGCCACAGGGACGCTGAACTTTGTGATAGGATCGACTCCCTGTTATTGTGCACATCGTCACTGGCGGCAGCATCTGTGTATATACCTGGCGCCTTGCTTGGTACGGAGAGGATTATAAGAGGAGTATCTACGTAGTTTATATATGGTGGTAAGTAGCAGTGAGGAGCATACTCTCTATTTTGTCACATGGGCTCGCAAATGCAATGATCTCTGATACAAATCAAGAAATTTATATCGTCAAGCAACGCTCCTATCCGTTTAACCCGAAGTCTTGCTCATAAAAAGCCTTTTACAGCATCGAGACAGGCCTGGCAGCATCAACCTCCTCGTCATCTCCAAAGAAGACTCTCACAGGCAGCCATGAGTCGTCAGCAACCTTGAAGCGATCAGGAATACCCGAGAGGCTAGCCATATCTCGATCCGTCAGCTGCCAGCCTCCGAGCCTAAAGTTGGCCTCGATGCGCCCCTTGGTGACCGACTTTGGCAGCAGACTTGTCCCCCTCTGCAAACCCCACATCAACAAGATCTGCTGCGCAGTGCGGCCGTGGGTCTTTGCGATTGAGATAACGGTCTCGTTGGAATATATTGGCGAGTTCGTGCTGCCGAGCGGCGAGTATGCTGTTGTGTGAATCCCCTTGGACTCGTTGTACCTGACGAGCCTGGAGGAAGGGTTGAAAGGATGGAGTTCGACCTGATTTACGGCCGGGGTTATCTGCAAACGTTAGAGCCTGTTCTAGGTAGAAGCGTCTATCCAGATCACCTTGCAGCTCTCCGCTGACAGGAGCTTGTCCAGGTTCCTTATACTAAAGTTGCTAACACCAATGTTGCGAACTTTGCCGGTACCGACGAGCTTCTGCATATCGCGCCAGGTATCCACAAAATCCCAGTCTTTGAGGACCTGGCCATGGTTGTCGGGATCGAGAGCAACCGGCCAGTGCATCAGATACAGATCAATATAGTCAGTGCCCAAGTTTGCAAGGCTCGTGTCGATTGCCTCAGCAACACGGTGGTGGCAATCATTGTCCAGCTTCGTGGTGAGCCAGATCTGCTCTCGAGGGATCCCGGATGCCCTGATGCCTGCGCCTACTTCCTTCTCATTGCCGTACGCAAATGCCGTGTCGATATGACGGTAGCCGCACTCGAGGGCCCATTGCACGGCGAGTTCTACCTCGCCCGGCTTGGACTGCCACGTACCAAGGCCCAGGGCGGGCATCGAGTCTCCCGTGTTGAGGACATATTTCTTTCTGTTTGCTGTTAGTCGATGTAGAGGACTGGTCGCTGGGTGCACTTGCGTCGTGTTGTCTAGGTACGTCATGGCGGGAAAGTCTCCAACAGAGCAAGTTGGAAGGGATGGGAAATATTACCGTAGAGTTAGGGGCTCTCCGTGTTTATATATGAGGCATTGCTCCCGAGCAGACTTGAAGAGGTGGTGTTCGGCGGGCCCACTTGGGATCTCGACGGGAGAAGGTCCAGGCGAGGTGCATGATTTTATATGCTGGGGCTTCCACTAGCTCTGGCCAATGCAGGGTGGGACTGGCTTCTGAGAGTATCTAGACCTGACTAAGAGGGGTTAACTTATAAGAGTGTAGTCTGAGCCCCGCCCCAGCATCTTTGGATGTGGATCAAGGGAACTCTGGTTTCCGGGCTGATCGTCTGTATTGGCAGCGCCAGTAAGATAGATACTGCGCCATCGAGAGGTGCTCAAGTAAATACGAGAATGGAACAACTAAAGAAAAGCGGTATACATTTTAATATCTACTTATAAGACCCAATCACACTTGATTTATGTCGGTACCGTGGAGTAGCGTTGCAAGCCCTCTCTGCGCTTGAGATACCCTGAGACCCCGTCATTGCACCATATCAAGTCGTAAGTATTGTTTACATAGTTGCCGTACTATGTTTTTGAGATCTAGCATAGCAAGAGGAGGTGGTCGACGTCAGTGTGGAGGGAGTATGAAGGGAACCACGCCACTGGAAAATTGTAGGGCAAGTATAAAAAGGCCCCTCATGTGCAGACACCACCGTCCCTGGCAAGGTGCATACTTCTTCATATTACTATCAACTTATCCCCAACTTCGCTCCCTTGTCTAGGCAAGACAGTAGTTGCCGTGCTTAGATCAACCAACGTCCGCACAGTAATCCCAAGACCCAGACACCTCTTTCTACTTCAACAACTAGGTAGTATAAATGAACGCCTTCTGCTCGAAATCGGTCTCATCCAAGAATGACTCGATCACATCCTCGTCCCGGTCACCAGAAGCAGCCAGGCTGTCAGCATTCTTCTTGTTCTGCCACGCGGCAATGGCCCAGTACGCGGCAATGATGGCCATGCAGACGCCGTAGCAGACGATCATGGAGATGGTGCCGCCGACATATTCCGGAGCCTGGTTAGCGCGGAACGTCTGGGGGCCGATCAGGTTGCCGACAGCGTATCCGATGTAGAGGATGGCGAATACGACCGACTTCTTGGTGTGACCGGCGGTATTAGCCTGGGCCAGGCCGATGCCGACGACATAAGGACCAAAGTAGGTGTACAGGAGGTACAGACCAACCATCTGCCCTGCAAGGTTGCTTCGGGGGAGGGCGAAGACGACGGCAGTGCCCACGATAGGGACGAGACAGGCCAGAATTGTGACCAGGCAGCGACGGTTCTTCCACTTGGCGGACAAGAGCGAAAAGGTAAAGGAGGCGATGGTGGACATGACACCGGTCGGCATGGTGAGGAGTGATGCGTCAACACCAGAGTAGCCAAGGCCCTGGATGATCAGCCCGCCAAAGGTGACGAGGCCGCCGTTGGGGATGTTGATAGCGATGTTGAAGAAGAGGAGGAGCCAGGTCTTGGGGTCGATGACTGCCTCTTTGACCTGGGACCATTTCCAGACGTTGTTGGAAATACCAGTCTTGTTGGCAGCCAGACGGTTCACGACGTGGTGCTTCTCCCGATCGTCGAGGAAGAAGGCGTCCATTGGGGTTCCCGGGAGCCAGATAAATGCGATGATGGACCAGGCCATGGAGGCGGAGCCTGAAACAAGGTTGATGAGTGTGTTATACCTTTTGGGAGTAACCCAGCTATGACTTACCGGTCAGGATAAACAGATATTGCCAGATGGCGAGCGGTGCACTCTCAGGAATGTGACCAACAGCCCAGGAGAGGAAGCCGTTGATGACAGAACTGGCAGCAGCAAACACAAGGGCGTTTCTAGGGGGCTGCTCCTCCTTGAGGTAGAAGCCAGCCAGCATCAGGGAGATGCCGGGGACGATAATGGCTTCGAAGGCGCCTGTTTTGTTGCCATTCTCGTCAGACACAAGCCTCGCAAAAGGCGCTTCCTTGATGACTTACCCATCAAGAACCGAAGAGCGGCGAGCCCTGCAAAGTTGTGGCATGCTACCATAAGCAGGGCGCACGCGGACCAGCTCATGGAGCAGACGGAGAGATACTTGGCGCTCGGGAGGCGGTGGATGAGCCAGGTCGAAGGGAACATGCCGGCAAGTGCCTGCGTAGATCCTATCAGCTAGGTTTATTCTCTATTCGGAGGAGAGGGTGACCAACACCCAAAGGGAGAATGGAGCCGAGCCAGCTGTACTGCTGACCGATGAGGTTGTTGTCCTCGCGGAGCCCGTAGAGCGCAGCCGTGCCGAGAGCAACTTTGTCAATACTATGAGAACAGGGTTAGATGATTGCACTCTATTTCACTAGCGAAGGCGCTTCTTACGCTCCTAGAGTGGCCACAAGGAAGAGCTAAGGAGCCATAACCGTTAGTATTCATTCTTCTCTAGGTCAGAGCGTCCCATACCATTGGCAGCAAGATCCAGTCAATCTTGCGCATGACCTTCTTCTCCTCGGCAGGAGTGAGAGGCTCATAGTGCTCAGTGCTGTTGAGGTAGACGGCCGCCTTGTCAGCGTTGCGATTGTCGAGCTTCTGAGCCTCGACCATCCCGGCCTGTTGAATGGACGGAGACTCCGAGATGGCGAGCTTCTTGTCGTCCGACTCTGGGGCGCCCATGGTTGCAGGTGTGGTGAGAGGTAGTGATGATGGTTATGGGAGAGATGGATATTGAACCTGGACGTTTTGTTGCAGGAGGTTGCAAGTTTTGGTGGGTATCAGGAGGGTTCTTATGCTTTTGGCGTGAGGCTAAGAAAGGCAACGTTATTATCGGGAATAACTAGCACGCGCCTAAGGGCAACCCATGATAACGCAAGGATCCATAGGCCTGGAACCAGAGGAGCACAGTGAGGGGAAGTCATGACATTCCGGGGTAAGACGAGATAGCTCCCAGCTGCTGGACTATCCGATCAGGGTTCCCCGGGGACTCGAGTTGTGAACCTCCCCTGATAAGCCAAGCCAATTCCAGGGTCTCCAACGACATCCATGCAAAGGTCGTTTCGACCTTCCCTCCCATCGCGCCGTGCCAAGGCTGGATGCGGGGAAGCTGGTAATCACCACCATTGGGTGATTTCGGTTGGTAGTGGGGATATCCGGGGTCTAGGTATCGGTACAATCTCTCAAAAACTCCACACGCCAAGATAACAAAAGCAAGATTATGGAGGCCGTCAAAGATTTGATCAGGCGGACAATGATTGCAGCCAGCAAGTCAGTTCAATATCAGTTCATATCTATAAGGGTAGCCGATATCGCTCAACTGCCAAGTCATCACCGGTACGGCGAAAATATCTTGCAATATATCTGCTAGCGTCCCTCTCACGTTATCTTCCCCCTAACCCCCCAGCCAACAAGGTTGATATCTCTGTTTCCTAATCATGACCGAACTCAAAGACGCATCTATCCTGATTGTCGGGGCCGGCACCTTTGGTCTGTCCGCCGCCCTTGACCTCTCCCTCAATGGCTACCGCAACATCACCGTCCTCGACAGGGGCAGCGATATACCCTCACCGTACTCGGCTGGGTGTGATCTCAACAAGACTATCCGCGCCGAGTATGAAGACGACTTCTACACTAGTCTTGCCCTAGAGGCTATCGCAGCCTGGAAAACACCATTCTTTGCGCCGTTCTACGCCGAGCGGGGCCTCGTCGTCGTCAATTCACCTACTGGGCCGAGCAAGTCAGAAAACTCGGTCAACAAGGCTGTTCTCACGCTGAAAGGCCGCCCGGAATACCCTTCCGGCACGCTGAAACAGATCAAGTCGGGGCACGATGTGCGATCTATTGTACCCCAACTGACAGGACCAATGGAGGGATGGCACGGCTACTTCAACAAGTACGGGGGATACGCCCGCGCTGGAAGGGCCATGGCCAAGATCTACGCGACCTGCAAGGAACGCGGTGTGCGCTTCGTCCTCGGAGAGCAGGATGGGAACGCAATGTCGCTGCTCTTTCACGGGAAGCGATGCAAAGGCGTCAAGACAAAGTCTGGCCGTGAGCACCTCGCCGCCCACACAATCGTGTCCCTGGGCGCTCACGTCGGCCGTCTCATACCCTCCATCACGCCCCAGATCACCGCCAAGGCATGGGCCGTCGCTCATCTTCAGCTCACGCCCGAGCAGGCGAGGAGTCTAGCTGGCATCCCCGTCGTCAACTGTCGCGACCTCGGCTTCTTCTTCGAGCCGGATGCCGAGACGGGGCTGCTGAAGCTCTGCGCCCACAGAGCAGGCCTCACCAACTTCGAAGTCTCGGACCACGGCCGTGCAAGTCTCCCAGCCACCAGCGGTCGAGATGAAAGCACGGCCACCTACGTCCCGGGTGGCAGATCCCTAAGGAGGACGAGGACAAGATTGCTGCGCTGATCGCTGCGACGATACCCCAGTTCTCCTCATTGCCTCTGGTACGAAAGTTCATCTGCTGGTGCGGCGACACGACAGACTCCAACTTTATCATCGACTATGTCCCGGATACCGAGGACAGGTCGCTGATGGTGTTTTCTGGTGATAGTGGCCATGCGTTCAAGATGCTGCCCATTGCTGGGCGTTGGGCGCGGGAGGTCTTGGAGCAGGGGGAGCAGAAGCTGGGGAGGTGGAGGTGGAAGGGGAGTCCTGAGGGAAAGGCCGACGACATCAGCTGGAGGTTTGGAGATTTGCAGGATGTAAAGGATGTGCCGGCTTGGGTTGGCGAAGGGGAGTGCAGGACGGAGCAACTTGGAGGCCATCAGCTCAAGTCGAAGTTGTAATGCGGTCCATTGAGGTAACAAAGGGACACCTATAGGAAAAGTTGGTAGATTGACATAACGACAACGATTAAAGGTGGCTTCAATTCTGCTTCCATCCTATGCCAGGCTTAGTAGTTTACTCTTTGTCTCGACCAAATCCTCCCAGCTCCCAGCCTTGCCCAGATCCCTATCAAGCCACACGTCCATAACCACATCCCTCGCCCTCACAACAAACGCAAGCCACCTTGCCTTGATCAGGCTGTCAAACTTGTCCAGCACAAGCCGCCGATCATCCTCGTTAGACACCCCCAGGGTGCCCACGACGAAGAGGATAAAGGTCAGCGACGGTTTGGGTGGAAGATCGGCCAGGAGATCCATCACCCGTCGCGTCAGGGCTTGAATGACGGGTGACGTGGGCGTGGCGTTGTCGATGCATGCGTACAGGTAGATGAGGGAGCATAGTCTCTTGCCCTCGGCTACTTGAAGCAGCACGTCGTTGGACTCGCTGGCGTCGCTCCCTGTTGAGATCCGCTGATGTAGGTCCTTGAGGCCATCTTCAATGGAATCGCGCCGTGACTTGATGGAGGGGTCTGTCGCATCTTCTTGGCCGTCGTCTGCTGCACGCGGCCTTTTCTTCCTCTTCCCAGAATGCCGTATATCCATTATCAAGGTCCCAATGGCCGAGACTTGCTGTATCAGGCCCCGAGAGCAGGCAATCATCGGATCGATCTCGGCTTCGTCGTCGCTGGCGAACCATTCGCCCGGGTCGAATAGGGTCTCCTGAATCCAAGCCGTGCGGCTCATGATGTCGTGGGAAACGAACCACATGATGCAGAACTGGCGGAACTTGTCTGGCTCGCACACACTAGGATGGCATGGCCAGACCATGCTGCACAGGACTCGGGCAGCTCTCAGATGCGTCATCCAGACGGTCGAGCACAGGATCGCAATGTCGTTGCATGAGAGTATGATTATCGTGGTGAGCATCGAGGCTGAATGGCCCGACACAGTCGACCAGTCGCCCTGTGCGGCCTCGATTTCCATCCTCAGGCCTTTCAGGGCCCTGCCTTTGTTCTTGACCGAGGCCACGCCGTAAGCATCTTTGGCGGCAGGGTTGGTGAAGGCGGCCTCGGTGGCGGCCCAGCTGAGGAGGGCGTGGAACAGAGGCTCCGACGTGAAGGACAGGGGCACTACAAACTCCCAGTATGGGTTCTCTTTGGTGGAGTTGCTGAGGCCGGGACACATGTAGCTGACGAAGAAGTCGAAGAGGCGCAGGTCGGCAGAGGTCTCGGCAGATGGGAATAACGATAGCTGGCTGCCGAACCCTGGATGATGATTGTTGTTGAATGCGGCGTAGACAGTCTCGTCTTCTCTTACTCTTGCAACTTCATCTTCGCCTTCGGCCTGGTCTGCACTCAGAGGGTCCAGGTGCTGTGACCCTTCGGCCCTGCCGACATCGGCACTAGCTCGAGGCCGACGCCGAGGCTCCTCAAAGTCAGTCGTGGTTGTGTGCAGAAAGTAGACGTCTCCGATAAAGCTTTTCGATTCAAGAGGTTGGCTAGAAAGCGGAAACTTGGATGGCTGGCCATAGACACCTGCGGGACCACAGTGAGCACCGGGCGGGTTCCACGTCCGGGGGAGGAAAAGGGAGGTACCTTGTCGTCCAAAGCAGATGCCCCTAGCAAGGGCCTCTTCTCTCCACAGCAGCTTGACTCCGTACTGGCACGCATGCTTCCACCGAGCACAGTTGCTGCAGACGGGTCTCTCGAGGGTGCACTTGATGCGGCGCTCTGGGGCACGCTGGGTCAGCCTAGGTCGACTGGGGGAACCGGGGAGGGGGGATGATTGCCTACCCTTGCACTTCCAGCAGGCATTCCTCCCACGCTTCTCCGTGGGTTCGTTCTGTCTCCGGCGGGGCATCACAAGAGGCGAGCGAGAAACAGCTAGGGTGGAAGAGGGCTCGAGTGATGATGTTTTGCGGCCGAGATTGCGCAGATCTGGGGGGATTCAAAGGTGGAGTGATGGAATCAAGACGTTAAGTGGCAGCTCGGTCATGTGTCGGATAACGGGGGGCGCAAGAGATAGAAGGGAGAAGGTCGAAACGACCTGACCCGCCTTTTGCTTATCAGCTCGAGCCATTCACAAGGCGCTATCCAGCCCTTGACCCCGGCCTTGATATGAGCCGGAGCTTCGGAGTGATGGCATCGCGGGGAAATAGTGGGGCGGCCTCCCCCGCCTCACGAGTCAGGGGTCTAGGGTGGATGGGCTCTGTGGGAGTTATTGAAAGAAAGAAGGTCGTTTCGAACTGTGATGCAGACTAGATATCTATCTGTGCATATTCCGATGAGATTCTGTTTCGTTATCTGTGTTTAAAACCAGGCTTGTCCCCAGTCAATGGACTATCATCTCGATCTCCATCATCCCATCCATCCTTATCCCTGCCTCTCCATCTTTCTCCCTCGCCAATCTTCATCATGCCTCACACCAGAACAAGCATAGAGTCAGTTGAGGACTCTATCCTGATCGCTATTGACCGAGGCGGCACTTTTACTGACGTCTGGGCGTCTGTCGAGGGCAAGCCTGACTTTGTCTTCAAGCTTCTCTCTGTAGACCCGGATCACTACAAGGATGCTCCCACAGAAGGTCAGTTAGCTGCGCTCAGCTGTGCCTTGCCGGTCCCACTAACATGCCCTCAGGCGTTCGAAGAGTGCTCTGCCACTATCTTGGACGAGACATCCCCAAGTCAGAGCCTCTTCCCAAGAAGCCCATCCGCGCAATCCGCATGGGCACCACGGTTGCTACAAATGCCCTTCTGGAGCGTAAAGGAAGTCGGCATGCCTTCTTGGTGACAAAGGGCCACAGAGACGTCCTGGAGATTGGCTCCCAGCAACGTCCCAACATCTTTGCCCTCGACATCCGCAAGGCTGCCGTGCTGTACGACACCGTAGTCGAGATCGACGAGCGCGTCACTCTCGAGCACTACGACGAGGAGGCTGACCGCGTCAACGGCGTCCGCAAAGTCATCCAGGGCGAAGTTGTCGAGGGCGTTGGCGGCGAGCTGATCCGGGTCCTGGAGAGCCTCAATGAGGACACGACAAAAGCATCCCTCCAAAACCTCCGGGATCAAGGCTACACCACTGTTGCGGTGTGTCTGGCCCATTCCTTCCTCTTCCCCGACCACGAACGGAGAATCGAGGCCTTGGCAAAGGAGATGGGCTTTGACCACGTCTCCCTGTCGTCTGCTGTTGGCGCCAACATGGTCAAGATGGTGTCTCGTGCCGGCACGGCCTCTGCGGATGCCTACCTCACACCGGAGACCAACAAGTACATTGCCGGTTTCGCAGCCGGCTTTGAAGACGGTAACCTTGAAGGGCTGCGCTGCGAGTTCATGCAGAGCGACGGTGGTCTGGTTAACTACAAGTCATTTAGTGGTATGAAGGGCATCCTCAGCGGACCTGCAGGTAAGTTGCCCCATGTCCCTGATGTCACAGACCATTAAGGCTCATTTGTTATGCTAGGCGGTCTTGTCGGCTTTGCTCGTACATCCTACGACGGCGAAACACCTGTCGTTGGCTTCGACATGGGAGGAACCTCTACCGACGTGAGCCGCTTCGGAGGCACCTTTGACCACGTCTTCGAAACCACCACCGCCGGAGTCACCATCCAAAGCCCCCAGCTGGACATAAACACAGTCGCAGCCGGCGGCGGCAGCATCCTCTTCTGGGAGAACGGCCTCTTTAGGGTCGGGCCTGAGAGTGCTGGTGCCCATCCCGGCCCAGCAGCGTACCGAAAGGGAGGCCCCCTCACCATCACTGACGCCAACCTACTCCTGGGGCGTCTACTGCCGGAGTACTTCCCCAAGATATTTGGGCCCAACGAGAACCAGGGTCTCGACGTGGATATCGTGCGGCAAAAGTTTGAGCAGTTGGCCAATGACATTCAAAGGGACACTGGTCGAGATGTGACGCCTGAAGAGGTCGCCGTTGGCTTCATCGAGGTCGCCAACGAGACCATGTGCAGACCGATCCGATCTCTGACGGAAGCACGAGGTTTCGAGATCGATTCGCATAATCTCGCCGTGTTTGGTGGAGCGGGAGGCCAGCATGCCTGTGAGATCGCAGAAAACCTCGGTATTTCCAAGGTTGTGATGCACAAATATTCCAGTCTTCTGTCGGCATACGGTGAGTTTCCCTTCCTGTTTACTAGGCATTCAAGAAGCCACGGAGATGTTTCTGAGATATCTAACATCACCTAGGCATGGCCCTTGCAGAGGTCGTCCAAGAAGCCCAGGAGCCATGCAACGAGGTCCTCACAGCCGAAAGCCTGCCCAAGATCAGGGCCCGCCACGAGCATCTGCGAAAGTTTGGCACAGACGCCCTCATCCAGCAAGGAGTTGACCAGGCAGCCATCAGGCACGACGTCTATCTCAACCTCCGTTACCGTGGTAGCGACACCACCCTGATGATCCTGGAGCCCGCTGATGGAGACTGGAAGAGGGAGTTTATCGCCGAGCATCTGAGGGAATTCTCCTTTGTTCTCCCGGCTGACAGAGAGGTGCTCGTCGATGACATCCGCGTTCGGGCTATTGGTGTCAGTACCGAGAGCACCAAGGATAACGAGGCCCTTGAGCAAGAGCTGAAAGGCGAGAGCTTCACGCCCATCAACGCAGACAAGCTCGCGGCAGAGACGGTGAGTGTATCGCTCCTCAATCTAGAGACACCGTCTAACACTCCTCAGCGACCCATGTATTTCAAGCACGGCGGCTTCCACCAGGCCAGCGTTCTGCTGCTCAAAGATCTGTCCCCCGGCAAACTGGTCTCGGGACCCGCGGTGATAATCGATGACACGGCGACTGTCGTGGTAGCCCCCAAGTGCAAGGCCCGAGTTCTCTCGAGTCACATCATCATCGATGTCGAGGCCCAGAACCCCTCAAAGGCCGATGCCCTGACCGTCGACCCAGTTCAGCTCTCCGTGTTTGGTCATCGATTCATGAGCATTGCGGAGCAGATGGGTCGATCGCTACAGAAGACCTCTGTCTCTCTCAACATCAAGGAGAGACTAGACTTTGCCTGTGCCATCTTTGGCCCTACCGGTGACTTGGTAGCTAACGCACCCCACGTTCCCGTCTTCCTGGGTAGCATGAGCTATGCGGTAAAGGGCCAGATCGAGCAGGTCAGTGATAAGATGCTGCCTGGTGATGTCTTTGTAACGAACCATCCCGGTAAGAGAAAGAACTCTCTTCATTCGGAATCTTAGAGCCGTGACTAACAGTTTGCAGTGAGCGGGGGAACACATCTGCCCGACTTGACCGTCGTCACTCCGGTGTTCGACCAGGCGGGCAAGGAGATCCTCTTCTTCCTTGCCTCTCGTGGCCACCACACTGATATCGGCGGCTCTGAGGGGACGTCCATGCCGCCCAACTCCACCGAGCTATGGCAGGAGGGTGTTGCAATCCACACATTCACTATGATCCGTGGCGGCCAGTTCGACCATGAGGGCATCGCCAAGATCTTTGCCGAGCCAGGAACCCGACCTGGATGCAACAGCACGCAACGTTTGAGCGATAACATCACTGACCTCCAGTCCTTTGCTGCCGCCAACAACAAGGGCGCCAAACTCCTCAACAGGCTGATGGACCAATACGGCCAGAAGACGGTGCAGTTCTACATGGATGCCATCCAGTCCAACGCCGAGATTGCCATCCGGGGATTCCTCAAGAAGGTCCGCACGCAGTACCCCGGAGGCAAGCTCAGTGCCGTCGGCTACATGGACAACAGTTCCCGGATCTGCCTCCAAGTTCAGATCCGAGAGGATGGAAGCGCCACCTTTGACTTTACCGGCACCACTCCCGAGCTCCACGGAAATATGAACGCGCCCAGGGCCCTCACATACTCTGGCGTTATTTTCTGCCTTCGAACTATGATTGGGGCTGATATCCCGCTGAACCAGGGATGCCTAACACCTATCGATATCATCATTCCCGAGGGCTGCTTCTTAAACCCTTCGGGAGCTGCGGCTGTATGCGCCGGCAACACGCACACTTCGCAGCGCATCTGCGACACGATCCTTCACGCGTTCGAAGCCGCTGCTGCCTCTCAGGGATGCATGAACTGCGTCGGCTTCTTCGGCGGCGAGTCCCTCGACAAGGCTGGCCGCACCAAGGGCTTCCGGTATGCCTTTGGGGAGACTATCTGCGGCGGTGCAGGCGCTGGACCGACCTGGCACGGCGCAAGTGCCGTGCACACTCACATGACCAACACGCGCATCACCGACGCAGAGCTCGTCGAGAAGCGGTACCCGGTCCTCATGAGGGAGTTTAGCATCCGAAAGGGAAGCGGCGGCAAGGGCGCCTTCAACGGCGGCGACGGAACCCGGAGAGTGTACGAGGCTCTGGCGCCGCTTAGCTTCAGCGTCATCACTGAGCGGAGGACGACGAGGCCTTACGGTCTCCGCGGCGGTGACCCGGGCGCGTTCGGATCGAATACCTGGAACCGCAAGCTCGAGGATGGATCGTTTAGGGCGGTGAACCTTGGACAGAGGAACATGGTGAGGATGAAGGCTGGTGATCAGTTGGTGATTGAAAGCCCTTCGGGGGGTGGTTATGGTCCTGTTGGTGATAAGGTCAATGGGAAAAAGGCATCGAATGGAGTCAATGGATATAGCAAGGTTGTTAGGGTTAATGAGCATGCTAACTGGGCGGCTGATGGATTTTAATTTATAGAAAATATACGAAGAAGTAATAGAGAAGCTGCTAGTAGCAGCCCGTTGCTAAAAATGAAATTAACCTCCCAACTTTCAACAAACCCCATGCAAGCGATTTACGGCCCAACACCATTACTTGCTCACCTCCCAGTTGTCAATGAACCCTAGGCCAATTGACAGTCACTTCGTGAGGTTGACTTCACGCCTCGCTTCTCTTCCAAAACAGGATTGTCACATTCCGGTGGCGATGGCCAAGTCACATTGTCACTCTGCCATCCCCGGAGCCGTGAGAACCTTGACCACCAGTGACGCAGCATGTAGCCTTCCATATCGGTCAACTTCTCGGGCATGGAAAATCCTCCGCTTCCTGGATTCATCACAAACTTGGCCGGGGCATTCTCAGGCATCCAGAGTATATCACACATGGTACGGTTTGTGAACCTATTGCCGTCGTCGAGGAAGTCGGGGAATCCAAAGGTATGCCCCTAGCAGAAGAGAATTAGTCAAACATGCTCTTGAAGAATCCCCAGTGATACGTACTATTTCATGAACCAGCATGGGCCAGGGCTTGTTCTTGCTACCGATTGTTTCCCAGGCAGACAAGCTGATTGAGACTCCTGGTCCGGACGCCGCGCCCATGTTCAGGTTTTTGAATGAAGGGTCAAGATGGAAGAATTGATGAAAGCGGCGGCTGGGCCCTCCAGGGCAGCCACTGTAGTCGCCATCTGGGTGGATGGCACGCGAGCAGCCAGGATTGCACGTTGGGTAGCCCTCATCGTCCGTGAAGCCGACGTGAACATCGAAGCCATCAGTGGACCCCTGCAGCAGGGCTCGGTTTCTGACCGCCCATCCGATCACGTTGATATTGACTTGACCGAAGGGGAAGTTGTCGTGGCCTGGCAGCCAGTAGAGCCATTCGGCAAAGTGGGCTTTGTATGCCGATTCAGCCTGATGGCGTTCTGTCTCGGGCAGGGTCCGGTTGGATCCCCAACGCATACAGACGTTGATCGTTCTATAGGTTGATTTGAGGGTTAGCGATATTGCCACAAGGTATACCAAGGTGAAGCCAAAACCAGACGTACCCATTGCCATTAATGATCTGCTCCAACGCCCAGTTCGGGTAAGTCGCCAAGTTGGGACTTGGCTCATTCAGATATCTGGTATAGGCATAATCCCATATGAGAGGCACCGATTTCCTCCATTGCTTCGGAGTGCCATCGTCAGGCGACGCACGGCATACAACAGCAAGAAGCACAGCCGAGGCAATGGCGGAAAGCGAGGACAAGCGGAGCAACATCTCAGTGCAGGTATTCGATCGTTTGAGACGATTTTTTTAGCAGGATGGACCAAGTAGTTGAGTTTGGATTGCAACAGTGAGGGGGGTCACTCGCTCTATTTATCTTCGTCGGGAACTTAGCTGCGAACATGCACTGCCGAGATTCCCTATGCCGGGTAGAGAGCCGAAAGCCAAGAGCGTCCTCAATACCACCTGATTTAGGCCTGGATGCCCCTTGATACTGGAACGGCTTTCCTTAGTTGGCAGTTTACTGGCCTTCATGATAGAACCTGAGCAATTTTAGTCTCCGAGCCTGGCCAGGCTCAGCCCCTGCCGAGGACATGGCCCAGGAGATCTGTGGTAATTATACGATTCACCCAATAGGGACTCCCCGTCGCTCATTACATACGGAGTACACCGCCGAGCTTTGAGCCCCACCCGATTATCTCGCCGATGCTAGAACGCCGGGTGGCTATCACAGACTTCCAATCCACTTCTCCTATCTAGAGCCCAGTCCCAATCCTTTCATTCGATCCATTTTGGGTAACGGAGCATGTTTTAGCCAAGAGGAGATGGGATAGCACTAAATCATGTAGGCGATCTCATTCTCGGTAAAGCTGTCACGACGAGCCAGTCAACTGGGGCGTCTGGAACCATGTGTGATATGTGCGAAAAGTTAAGTTAATTAAAGTAATATTAAATTTTTAAGAATTAATTATATTAAGATATAATAATATAATTAAGATATAAAAAGATAAGCGGGGTTAAGGGGTTGACAGAGTTATAGTAGATTATATTAATATAAACCTAGTATAACTAGTTTATCCCTTGGGAAATATATAATTATTATAGGCATAGCCTAGTTATTATTAAGAATACCTCTTTAGATTATTAAGAACTAGTTAGGTAGCGGAGACTAGAATAAGCGCAAAGTGCTAATAGTACTGAATTATTATTCTAATAGTTTTACTCCTTTATATTAAGGATTTCTTTACGTAATGGATTATACGCTTAGTAGCTAGTAAATCTATAGTTTAATAATGTTATTTAGGTATAGTTATATATTTTTAGGTCTCGGTTAATCTAAATATCAGCACTAGCAAGACGCTCAAGCGGATCAACAACCAGCTCCAAGAATTTTCCATACGCGGCACTTTCTCTTACAGGATCAGGATCCATTCTCTGCGGCTCCGAGTCTAAGCCATCCGCAATCAACAGCATAGCCACGTCTCGGTAGGCCTGGCCCATCCTGTAGCCGAGCCTGGGGACGTACTTCTCAAGCAACAGCTTCCGTAGTTGGTGAGGGCTCATTGTGCGGGCAGGACCACGCCGTAATACTTCTGATAGCGGCATCCAGAGTCCAATCTCAAAAAGAACCAGACCCAAGGCGTAGTAGTCGTACCCGCGGCGGAAACGTCGGGTCGTCTCATACTCCGGGTGACGGTAGTTCAGGTAGTCTCCCTTTTCAGCAGGTCCTTGAGTGTGCCACGCATCGCCACCCGGACGGCTTTTATTCAGCCCCACGATGTATGGGCTCTCAAGGAGGTTTCCCTGTGCTGAAGGCGTGGCCTTGTTGCCGAAGTGGGGAGCGTCCCCGAAGCAGACCATGTTGTTTGAATGAAAATTCTCGTGTAGCCACCCGGTACCGTGGAACTCGACTAGAAAACCAGCCAGCGCGCTGGCCAGCTTGAACTTGTCACCCAAGTTTGGTTGGGAATGCGGGTTTGCCCTTAGCTCGTCATGCGAGGGGAGGAGACTGAGCAGTGTATGGACAACCCGCGTCGGCTGCGTGACAGTCGAGCCGGTAGTGGCGGGTAACGGAAGTTTGTAGACAAATGAGTAGCCCGGCATACCCCCCTCGGTTCCCCTTTCAAAAAAGCCAAGGCACTCCAGTACACGAAGATTTGGTGGCTGGGGTCTCACGTTGAAGCATTTGGCCTTTCGCGCCATGACGAGGGCTCTTTCCGATGGTGGAATCTTCTCCCAGCCCGGGTCGTAAAGCATTGTCTCAATCAGAACCCTGGTCGTCGCCTTGAATGTTCCGAGTTTATGCCCATGGGAGTTTTTGGTACTGACACGGTCTGGCTTTGGAATATCAGACCCATCCATGATGAGACCATCCAGCTTGGCCCTGATTGTTGGGCTTTGCATCATCTCCAGGCGGACTTTTTTAATCATCAGTAAAGCAGCGCCATGTTGATACGCAGACAGGTCTTGGGATGCTAGTTGCTGCTCCATGTTGGCAAGTTGATTGACGTTCTTGGTTCTGTCGAGCATCGAGTGAACCCAGGCTCGCTCTGCCTTCCGAACTTCGGCTTCAGGGAGTAGACGCCATAGCTCTTGGACAAGACTCTGAACGTTAGAGCAGAGCAGACTCTGATCATCTGAAGCCCCTGAACTTCCCTTGACTTCGGTAGCTGGTGGTTCCGGATGTAGGGTAGGGCTTAAAGAGGCCTCATGTACTCGTGGAGTGGGTGAATTAGCTTTGGATGCATTTATTGTCGCATTCAACTCGGTTTCGCAGTTCTCGCGAGAACTTGGGCACTCCTGGAGTATCCGTAGTAATTTAGAAAGAATATTGAGGTATTCTTTGCCCTGACGATAAGACATTTCAGCTGCGGAACTGTCAAGAGAAGTTGAGATGAGGCCGAGGACACTAGCAAACGCATGCAGACATTCTCTCTCAAACCACAAATTCATCAGGGCACCGTGGGCTAGTGACCCTTCGCCAAGGTCCACAAGTTTCGTCAAGGCGTCTAGGGCCTGAAAGACGTGGGCCTTGAAGCTCAAAAGACCAAGATGCTGCCGCGCGTGGCTGATCTTTGGCCGTTCGCCCACGGGGACAAGAAGAGAGAGAATGAGCTGCGAAAGAGGCTGGTCCAAAGCTGGTCGATCACTACTGTCGGCCAAAAGTGTAACCCAATCTCGGACGCTCTGCTTGAGTGAGATGTTGTCGTAGAAGAAGCTTGTTGTCTCGTTGCTCGAGGTTGTGGGCGCAAATCGTCTTGTACGGAATTCCTCCAGGCCCTCCGTCTTGCGGTAAGCATAGTGATGATCTCGGCTGCCAGGCACCCAAACGCCCATATGTCGATTGCACGGCCAATATCGAGGGCAACAAAGTCTTCATCCATGGCTTCTGGAGCCGCGTAGTCCCCCTTCACGCCCTTGATATGCGTGGTAGAGCCATCTTCTCGAGGTCGGACTCTGCCCATCCCGAAGTCGGCAAGCCAAAGTTTATCAGTAGTTACCAAGATGTTCTCTGGCCGCAGGTCGTGATGATACCCGATGCCCTGGAACTCGATGCCTTCAGCCTCGTCGGAGATGCGAATGTTGTGTGCCCGCTCGAGAGCGGAAGCGAGGCCGTGGAGGGCAGCAATGTATGTGCAGGTTTGACCAAAGCTGCCATAGGGAGTCGGGCGCCTAAAGAACTCGGCCAAGTTCATGTCCAGGTGTGGGAAGAGCAGGCAATGCTTGCGGTCGTGGATGTATGATCCAAGCAGCGGCACGATGTTTGGATGTGGCGGATGGTTGATCAGCTGGCGGCATCGCTTCTCAGCCCTGTATAGCACCTTGCGTCGATCCTCGGAGACAGGGATATCCTCGCGAAGAGTTTTGCGGATGACCACTACCTTACTAGTCTGCAGCTGATTAACCCTGTTCTCACATGGGGCTTCGGGTAGCTCACATCATGAGGGTAAAAGTCCTGCAAGGTTGGATGGATCGCAACGCCAACAATAGACCCGAAGCCACCAGTGATTGGCCTATCCTGCCAGATGAATGGCAGAATCTGAGACGCCAGGATCACGGTGTCCATCCCAGGTCGAAAGTGGTATGGCAGAAACTCCCACTGGGCTTGTAGAAATGTCAAGGCGATCTCTGGCACAACCACCTGAGTAACTTCTGCCGCGAGCGGGAGCCGGCGCAGACAGCAGTGGCGGTGGAAGTTGACAACGGCATCAGCGTGCCTCATCCGCACGGGGATGGCAAAGGTGGTGATAGAGGAACTGTGGCGCACGATGTCGGCTGCGAGGCCCAGCCTGTCCTCTTCATCACAGTCGAGTTCGCCTACAGCCGCAGTTACCGCAGCTGGCGTGAAGATGACGCCCAGGCTGGATGGAGGGACGAAGCATCGCTGGTCGATTGCCACCACTAGATTGGACTGGATCTGTTGCCAGAGCGAGTCGAGAGTGTTTCGCGGTTGATGCGCCATGTCGATCATTGATACCAGGCCCCAGACCAGGTTCTTCCGCGTCAACTTCTGGTCAAGACCAGGTTATAGCGAATTCAACCTCCAGAAGAGCGGTTGCGGAGAAATCTTGCTGCTTGATGCTGGCTTCAGCCGTCAGCACCAAATGAGGGCACCAATGGATGGCCAGAAAAAGCCATCGTGTGGCTGAGCTTGAGACATTTCCATCACAACGTGGCGACAAGAAATATGTCATTCGTACAAAGTTCCTCGCAAAGCATTTTAATGGGTTTCTAAAATGCGGTGAAGAAATAGTCGTTAGAGCTCCTGTTCTGTGTATCTTCTCGCTTGGGCTGTATCTTCTGGCTTGGGCATTGTGTAAACGTTAGCAACGCCGCCTCCGCCGACGATTCACAATTCCCTCCATTTGATGCGTCTCTCCTTGATCCCTGCATAGCCATAGCTATTCAGCTTTCAGCCACCCTGCACAGCAACCAACACTGATGACTTGTCACGGTGGTCGCCGATTTCCGTCCTCATTCCGCCCCTCATTCTATTCCCTCATTCATGTGACGTTACGGAGTCGATCTCTTCCTGCTGAGAATGTTAGATCTACAAGACAAGCCTGGGGGCTATGGTAATCCGGCAGGGACAGGGAGTAGATTACCTGAGTAAGCGCCCTCGTCGCCTTCACCTCGATGCTGTCGGACCCGATCTAGCACTCGAACAGTCTCCGGTTAGATGCGAGAGTTAAACGCTCATCATCAAGGGCGTTAGCTCGCCTACCTCCCACTCGTAGGCTGTACCAAATTTGGCCTTGAGAAGCCTCTTGAGGGCGGCCAAGTCGACATACTGGGCTGAGAAACTGCTGATCACGTCTGGCATTGTGTGATTTGGTGTAGCGATACGCGGAACTGGCTGTTTGAGCCAGAAAGTACCACGATTGATTTGGGCTGAAATTCTCAGCTGATTGAGATTCAGCCTGAGGCCGGTCAGATGATGGATTTCCTGCGCCCGAGGCAAATCTCGTTGGCTGCCTCACTGGCCGCCACTCGAGGTGTGATTGGTGTTTGATGCAACGCCTCTTGGGGCGGTGCAACTTGATGCTCTCCCAGCTGGGTTTCGTCACGGTATCGCCTGCCTTCTTCTACTCGCACGGCTACGATACTCTCAACCAAGCAAGACAGCAAGACGGAAACGATGTGCCCGGAAACACGATGCACATACCCGCTTTGTCTCCCCCGCGATGGGGTCGACGATGGCATAGACTTGGCGAGTTACCTGGGAAAATCGGGCTTTAGTGCGTTGTTGGAGATACTGTTGGAATAGGTGTGAAATTAGGGCATTCCAAGGGCGAAGACTAAATGCCTCAGAGCATTCCCAGCATCCCTTCTAATTACACCAACATTCCTATGCAACTAGGGGGATATAGGAGTACAAATACCCCCGTTGGATCCCTCGGTTAGAAGCCTTCCTCAGGAGCTTCAATACAATCTCTTCTGGCTACACCCAATGTTGCACACTCTCAACCATCGAGAGATACCATAGCTCATAAGAGTTTTCTTTAGCAAGGATTGAAAATTAGCAGCCTTGACGCCAGCGATTGCAAGTATATAAGATAATAGGCCACTCAGAGCCTCTCCACCGTGAACGTAAGCGTCGAATAATCCATTTATAGCCGCTGATTACTGCGTAAATCGCAAGATCAAGCTCAAGCTCTTCTCGCGAGGGGTAGTACTGAAAAGGTGGGAGGTCTTCCATTGGATCCATTGTTGTAGGTGCTAAGTTATGCTCCTTAGGGGGAGGGGAAAGCTATCCCATGAGCTGTCAGAAACCTCCGCTCCGTACCTCGCCCCACTTGGCCCACGTGTACTGAGGGGTACCCTTCGTTCTCTCAATGAACGATTTACTAGTAAAACACCATAGAAATCATTTTCA
>SSHR01000348.1:0-51875 GCA_006518225.1 Fusarium neocosmosporiellum | reverse complement strand
CCACCAATTTTCCCATTGACAACCTACCTCTCGCCTTTCTCTCTTCTTGTCTGCCATAGCACCGTTCTGCTTCAAAGAAACAACCGACTCCTAGACCGGCACAGGCAAACTCCGATTCTCTTCTCCATCAGCATCACTCAGCTCGCCTCGCGACACCGTTGTCAGAAAGCTCCCGCTTAATTGCAATCGCCCAGCCATCTTGCGATTCACTGCGATCTCGACTTGTCGGCCAACTTCCTTTGACGTTTGGGTGACTCAGCGAACTCGCCTTTCTTGACCTCGACCCTCGAGCTTCCCTTGTAAGCCTCTTCTCGTCGAGCCTGCGGCTCCTCGGAAATCTTTGACGACCACCACTCGAATTGCGTCGATTCGCCCTTCTCTTCCACCTCCCTCGTCGCAATCCAGTTTGCGACTGTCGCATCTCGAAAAAAGGACCCCCAGCGCAGGACGTTGTCGGTGCTGCCGTTATTCCCGGTTCTCCAAGCTTCCCGCGACGCGTTTGCAGATTGAAGCAGCAGCAGCAGCTCCAACCCGTGGCCCTCGACGGACGCCCCCAGTTCTCTTCATTCTCTGGATCTTGAACCTCTGCGCTGTGCTGCAGTTGCCTGCCTGACCCAGGACGAACGCCGTCAGACTTGTTTGATCCAGCAACCCCGAGGCGGCCCCAAAAAGAGCCACCTGCATATCCCACCAGCTGCCAGCTCACCACGCTGCCGCGAACTTGGCACATCACCGCGCCTCAGATCGGCCTCGACAAGACCTACCTAGTTCTCCGCGTGCTACTCGACTTCGCTGACCCCCGTGGTCCACCCCAGCAGCGCTTTGTCCTGTCTCCGTCCCTGCATCTGCATTCATTACCTGCGCTCCCTCTCTCTGCGTCCTGGCCCTGGACCCCCGGCATCCTGTCCAACACTGGCAGTACCCCAGGTTGACAGCCGCTCCACGAGGGATCGGCTTCCGCAGCCTCTTCCCCGCAATCCGCGCCTCTTATTGTTACCCCCAGGCCAGACGTTCCACCATGGCTCTCCATTCTGCCTGAGCTCTTATATATGTCAATGCAACCTTCGGATGCGACTCTTCTCGTTCTTGTAGTGCAAGCACCACTCCCAGCATAACCATGTCGCTCAGCTCAGATCTCGACTCAAAAAACACATTGACTACCACTTCTCTTCACAAACTATCCGACATGTCCTCATTAACACGCTCTCACCTCACCCAGGTCCAGACGACCTTCCCGTCTCATACACAACCAGCCTCCATCCCCGTGTCGGCCATCAGTGCCTCGTCTGTTGCCTCAAATTCACAGCAGGGCTCACCCATCATGTCTCCCGACACAGCCGTCCTGACCACAAATTCCTCCGCCCAGCCCTCGCCTGAGCCCATACGAGGGCGGGAGGAGGAGGTCTTTCCTTCCAGCTTCCAGCTTCCCGAGTCGGTACTGTTCCGCAAGATGAGCGAGAACTCATCAGGGCAGAGCTTGACCAGCAACCCCGGCGCAATGTCGGAAGCAGTTGGAGGCAACAGGAGCATCATGCGTCGCCTCTCAAACCGAGCTCATCGATTCGCCACGAGCAGGAGACGACAGTCTTCTGCCGCCCCGGCCAGCCGTGACGGAAGTGTGGGACCCAGCATCTTGAGGAGACGTAGTGACAGCAATGCCACAGCGCCCCCTGAGAGCAGTGTCCTGACTGACACGGACGAGGAGGTAGAGTTTGTACCCGACGACTCCATCTCCTTCGTTGGCCTGGACGGTGCCGTTTACACTTCCTCGGCCAACAGTACCCACGGTTCCATTAGCGGAAGTGCTGGTGCTATGGCTGGCCCTGTGCTCCCGGCTGAGCTCCGCAATGGAAGCAGCGTCTTGAAGGTTTCAAGGAAAGCCCGGCCAAGGAAGATCAACCTTATCTACGAAACAGAAACGAACAAGCTGTCCTGGGACCCTGCTCGCCCTCACAAGTCACTACACGTGGACGAGATCAGGGAGATTCGGACGGACTCTGACATTCAGCAATACATCCTCGACTTTGGAATGGCCCAGATCACCGAGGCTGACAAGAACCTCTCCGATAACTGGTTCACCATCATCTACACCGTTCCCGAGAGCTCCAAGACCAAGTTCCTGCACATTGTTACCGACAACATTGCCAGCCGAATCCTTTGGACGGAATTCCTCGACGCCATGCTCAGGTATCGACAGGAGCTTATGACTTCTCTGATGGCCTTTAACGACCGGGCCATTGCCCAGTACTGGCAAAGCGAGATGGCCAGGGAGTTTGGTGATACGCCCCGTGGTACTGAGCAGGAAGAGCTTGACATTGCTGGTGTCAAGCGGGTGTGCCAGAGCCTTCACATCTGCAGCTCCCAGTCAACACTCGAGGTCAACTTTCACCTGGCCGACTCCCGAAGACGCCAGAAGCTCAACTTTGCCGAGTTCAAGGACTTTGTGCGGCGGATGAAGCAAAGGACGGATGTTCAGCGCATCATCCGTAGCATTGCTGCTAACCCCGAGCTGGGCCTCACCCTGGCCGAGTTTTTAGATTTCCTCCGTGAGGAGCAGGGCGAGGATGTTGATTCTAACCGGGCCTCTTGGGAGAAGCTCTTCTCTCGCTACAGCCGCCGATATCGAGCTGACGAAGTCGACACTGCCGAGAACGCCCAGATCATGTCAGAAGACGCGTTTGTAGGCTTTCTTACCTCGGAGGACAATGGCCCGATTGCCCCTGAGCCTCAGGAGTACACCCTCGACCGCCCCATGAACGAATACTTTATTTCGAGCTCCCACAACACTTACCTCCTCGGTCGACAAGTGGCTGGCCAGTCGAGCGTTGAGGGCTACATCTCTGCTCTGGTCCGAGGCTGCCGCTGTGTCGAGGTCGACTGTTGGGATGGCTACAATGGCCAGCCCGAAGTCAACCACGGACGTACCATGACGACCTCGATCAGCTTCAAGGAGGTCATGACAACGATCAACAAGTACGCCTTCATCAAGTCCAAGTTCCCTCTCTGGATCTCCCTGGAAGTCCACTGCAGCCCCAGTCAGCAGGCCACCATGGTCGAAATTATTAAGGATTGTTTCGGCTCAAGGCTGGTGACGGAGACCCTTGACGCGTTCCCCGACAAGCTCCCCTCCCCTTCGGAGCTTATGGAACGTGTCCTGATCAAGGTCAAGAAGCCGCAGATTAAGGAGGAGGCTGTCTCGGCCGGCAACGACTTCAGGGGCAGACGCCGAGGCAACAGCCTGAACTCGCCCATGATTCGACCGACCGTGCCCGATAGCGCTGCCATTGTGCCCTCGCAGTCTCTCCCCCAGAGCCCGATGCTCACGCCCAGCCACTCGACGCGCAGGCTGGTCAGCAAGACCCGCGTCAACACGATCACCGAGGGTCGGGTCCAGGACTTGATGAGCAGCAGCACGAGCGACAACGAGAGCGGAGCCGAACAGGCAGCCAAGAAGGCGCCCAACAAGACGGTCAAGGTGCTCGGCGAATTGGGTGTGTACTGCGCAGGCGTCAAGTTCTCGGGATTCGATACCGTGGACGCGAAGCAGTACAACCACATCTTCTCTTTCATGGAGGCGAGCTTTGCCAAGCACTCTCGCACCAAGGAGCAGAAGATGGCGCTGGACATTCACAACATGCGGTACATGATGCGAGTCTACCCCGACCGAACCCGTATCACCTCGAACAACTTCGACCCCCTCATCTACTGGCGCCGCGGTGTCCAGATGGCGGCTCTTAACTGGCAGACGTTTGACCTCGGAATGCAGCTTAACCGCGCCATGTTTGACGGTGGCAAGGACTTTTCTGGTTACGTTCTGAAGCCCGCAGAGCTTCGCGATATTCAGGTTCTCCCGTATAATTCTGACATCGCAGAGGGCAAGAAGGAGCGCAGCGTCGTGACGTTCAGCATCGACGTCATCTCGGCTCAGCAACTCATGCGACCTGCCAACCTCCCCGCCAACAAGTCGATCAACCCCTACGTCGAAGTTGAGGTGTTCCACGCCAACGACAAGCGCGACAAGAAGGAGTCGGACTGCATCTTCTCCCTGGAGCCCGACTCGCCACCCAAGGTCCAGACGGATATCAAGCCCGAGAATGGCTTTAACCCCATGTTCGATAAGCATTTCAAGTTCCGGGTGACGACAAAGCACCCCGACCTCGTCTTTGTGCGATGGTCAGTCAAGCTCTCCGCCGACGGCGAGAGCTACAACGAGCGACAGGCGGTGGCGACGTACACGGCCAAGCTCACCAACCTGAAGCAAGGATACCGAACCTTGCCTCTCCTCAACCACGCTGGCGACCAGTACCTGTTCTCCAAGCTCTTCTGCAAGATCAAGGTGGACCCAGTTGCCAAGAAGTTGGTTGACGCACCTCGACGCACCCAGGACGGCGGCAACAAGCTGAACCGGCTGGGTGGCAAGGTGTTTAGCCGGATCAACACCAGCCCCAAAAGTACAATCGAAAAGTCAAGCTCAGAGAAGACGAGCTTTGACAGTTATTGATGATTTAGCGATTTCATCTGTACGAACATGTTTCTACTACCACCACTACTACTTCTTGGACATATTATTACTATTTGTTTCTTGGATTCGACACGAACGCGCCAAAGCCGCGATTCGACCGACTGGATACCATCCTCGACAACGAATTCTGGGTGTTGGTTTTTGGCCAGCAGTGCATTCACCTCGATCCCGCATCTTTATCCCATGATCCCTAGAGGATCCGGGCGCGACAGGCGGTGGGATTGTCTAGGGAGTTGTGACTCTCATGGCTGAAACCGCACCCGTTCTCTTCGCTTCTTTTCTTGTCTCCTTACCATTTGGGTTGAAGCGTTTCAATAACCCCCTTTTTTCAACAGCACCACTTGGTGCGCAACGATTCCCTTTGTCAAAACAACGGCGCATGAAAAAAAATTTAAAGATGGATGAATACCCCCTTGAGCGTGGATAGGTGTTGGGTCATTCTGGTTTCAATGTTTTTTCCTTTTTTTATGTTGTTTATTCTGGGGACAGCACACACACACACACACGCACACACGCAATACAGGGAAAGGACTTATTTGGGATGGGAATGAAAAAGGAGTCTGCATATACCACGCTTGGCCGTGTTTTTGGGAGCGTCAAAGGAAACTAGCATTGCACTGGAACCGGAATCACAACATATTTTATAGACTGGCACAAGGCAGGGAAACCAACCAATCGCTTGGGACTTCTTTCTTGTTCTGCTGAAAAGCTCATTTTTCTTGATTCTTCACACTTTTGAGTCTTGTCACAAGCTGCTTGTTCTACGACATGGTGTTCTTTAACCTTGAGGCAACGGGGACGAAAAAACAGGACGTGTCAAGGCGAGGTCACAGCGAAACAAAAAGCACGAGACGGGAGACAAGGTGGTGGTGGGAATGGGAGGCCGCCTTCAGGGAGCAGCCAGCATCTTTTCTTTTTCACTCTTGGGGATCGACATTGGGGAAATCATGATATACACATACCGGTGGCTCACGCTACAACATGACATCTGGGCCACCTCTTGAAAGTTCTGGTCTGGGCAGGGAGGGCGTCTCTCTTTTTACCCCTTTTTTCAGTACGGGCGTCTTTAGGCTAGGCGTTTTTTTCTTCTTTGTCTGTTTCATTTAACAGACTATGAAATGATCATGAATGAAATGAATCCTTTGCACACTACAAAAAGGTGAAACCTCCGCTGTGATGTACAGATAACGAATCCTTGTTTCAACCTAACTCTTCGTTAATCTCCACACTAAACCAGGGGGGGGCTAATTCCGCCCTTGGGGGAGGCAAAAAACAAGATACCGGGTGGAAATGTGGTACGATTTAGCATTTATTCGTCTGATCTATTTCCCATTCATCGGCGGCGCGCCGAAGAGAAGGGGGTGTGTTATACGCCCTTTCTCCACACGACCTTTGGTCGATCTCGGTAGATCGGGGAAAGGACCCTTGGGGGAGCGAGGGGGAGGGGGAAGCGATTGTCGTTCTGCAGGGTGATGAAGGGTTGGTTTGTTTCTCGGTGAGGGAGAGGGATAGATAGCGGTGAGGGTTGAGATATGGGTGTGTGTATGGCATCACTCGAGGCTCTGCAGCTTTGACCTCATGAGGCGGTCAAGTTGAGTTCAAGACTGTAACTCACAAGAGAGGGAGGACGGACTGGCGGTGAGATTCAGGGTCCAAAAGATCGACGGGATCCAAGAAAAAGGGAAAGGCGAGGTTTGTAGATCAGGGACGAAGGATCATCGACTTCGGACAAAAGGCCGTTTTAATGCTGAGTCAAACGCTCCGAGTCATGGTCATGAGAGGTAAGACTGGAAAGAAGATAGATGGTATTGGAGTCATATTCATACATCTCTCATACCCCCCTTAAACCCAAGCACCAAAAAAGACAAGAAGAATAACAAAAAAGAATTACAAGTATATCTTGTGCCAGAAGAAGAAAAAAGTTGAAGTCGAAAAACACGCACACGTATTAACTCCGCAGCTCATGACAATGTTCCCTGTCGTGATCAAAAAACACATATCGAGGTTGTAATCCACCCCTTCTCCCCTTTTTTCTTCTCGTGCCACGCTTCATATAGATGTATCAAAAGAAAAAAGAAAAACAGTCTTTCTTCTCTAATCGACACCCTCGTCTTGGAATCTGGGACTCGGTGTCCGGTTGAGGCTGGTCTGCGAGCCCCCCTTACGGAGCATGCCACTCGCACCGCCGCGACCCCAGTTGCCGTTAGTAACGACGTCCATGGCCCGGTTCTCGGCTTCTTCACGGCGCTGAGCCTCGGATGCGAAGGCACCCGGGCTGAGCTTCTTATCGTCGTTGGCATCGTCCATGAAGTCGTCATCCTCATCATCCAGATCCGCGAGCTCATCCTCTAATGTCCGACCTCGAGGGCTCAGCCGCCGCATAGGCACGTTCTGCGTCGCGTCGGCGTAGAGGTTGGGATCACGTCCGAGGACCCGGTCCGCCTTGCTCATGGGCTTGTTGCCCGCGAGCTGAGGGCTGGGCGAGAAGTGTCGTCCTGCACCGGTTGGTCGCTCAGGGATGTCAGGGATATCAGGGATATCATCAGGGGATCCCCAGCCGGCATTGACCTCGCGGAGCCTTTGCTCCTCACGCTCAGCACGGAGCTTATCCCGTGCCTCAAGCCACTTGCTGCTCGCCTCCCATGTCCAACCGTCTCCGGTTGTGTTGCAGACAGGGACGAACCAGAAAGCGGGAGTTGGGCCAAACAGGTGTAGGAGATTGCGCTTCCAGCCGAGATCGAAGACATTGGGCAGCTTCTCGGAGTCTTGTTCATCAAGATACTCTTCGTAGCGTTTTTGCCTCTGCTCTCGTTCTCGCTGGGCATATGACAGCTGGACAGGATGCGAACCATCAGGGGGATATGTCCGGGGCAGCTCTTGCGTGCGGCGCTCCTCACCCTCCTCGGGTCGTGTAATTCCAGGCAAGGCATTGGTGTGAAAGTCGACAAACTGCTGAGCGCCCTGAGGAACATGGTTGGCAGGATCATGAGCGGTGTTGTACGCCTTACGCAGCGGAGAAAGATAGCGCGTCTTCTCCAAACACTCAATCGTAGTCTGGCCGCGGCTGGCGAGAAGAATATGCCATCCAGTGAAGGCTCCCACAACAATGCTGATGATGCCGCTGATGACGCTCAGCATAATGAAGTTGACAGGCATGAAGCTCTCGCTATAGTCCTGCTCCTCCAGAGCCTCATACCACACCCAGGAGCCGCTAACAGCAAAGTCCCAGAAGCAGAAGAGCGTGGTGTAGATGAGGAACAGCAGGAAGGCCTTATGGTTGCGCAGGCCAATGCAAGTGGCCAGCCAAGGACAGTGATGATCCATCTTGAGGACGCATCGGCGGCACGTCGAGCAGTGGTGGGCGCGATCGGGCTTGCGGGCCTGGCACTTCTTGCAGAATCGCAACTCGCCGTTGCTCTTGACGGTGTAAGACGTAGCCGGAGGCGCATTCTGCGTAGGGAGGAGGCCGTAGCCCATATCGTTCGTCGTGGAACCGGGGGGAGTAAAGACGGCCGTGGTGTAGCACCAGTTGAGCATGAGGTAGAGGGCGACGCCGACAGCAGAGGAGCCGTTACCTTGGAGGTTGTTAGTTCTCGCCACCTATTCATCCCAAGTGGTGACATACCTCTCCAACTGCTTTTCCGACTGGCGCTACCAACGTTGACAACCACCCACACAGCCCATGTTGTTAGTCCATAGACAAACACGAGGGGAAAGTATGTCGCAAACGTGCAGCACGCCCGCTCCATCTTGCGCGCCCATCGACGAGCCGTCGCCGCCATGGTCGTCGCTTGCTCGTCTCGCTCGCGGGACGGAATTGTGACAGAGGGGAAAAGGGAAATCGTCTATTTATCGCGGATTCTTGGTTCTTAACAAATATTGATTATCGACGGGACTCGCGGCTGTCACGACATTCTCCGGTTCGAACAAGGACAAACGGTCGGCGTCTAACAAGGGTGAAGCTATCGCCAGGAGCTATCCGATCGCGACGAGGAATCCCGGGCCAGGTGTTCAAATGGACAGAATCAGCCGCGGCGTCTTGGGCCTCCCCGTGACTGCTCGGATCGACTCGTCAAAAGATGAAATAACAGAGTGGTGACGGAGGCTGAGGCTGTGGTAAGCTGGGCGGATTATCTCGAAATTAGACGTGCAGAGAGAGAGAGCTTAGGTCATCAGGGGCTTGCTCGTCTCCGGGCCCGTGGGTTCCACAAGGAAGGGAAGGAAGGGATGGGGATGGCTCCGCCCCGTTCAACGGGTGGGAACTCCGCCTCAATCAACGCGTGTATCAACTTGATTATGCCGTTTGTGCTTGCGAGTAAATGCATTGAAGAGCTGATACTGATACAGATTCTACGGCGGATGAATTTGTGTCACGTTATCATCCATGGGCTTGGCGGTCTTTATTTTTGGGGTCCTTTTTGACATGCACAACATCTCCGTCATCTTCACCAGCCTTAGACTAACACGTGCAGCGCAATCTATGGCTGCCAGCAGACAAAGCACCTTTCATTGCGAATACGATTTCAATCAAAGCAATACTAACTCGTCAAATTCATGGGCCTTGGATATCGTTCTGCGCTTGGCCGTTTCGCTGGTATCCCCCACCAAAAAACATCAACCTCAAATGCAAATCCGTTTCTCCGCAACTCCGCAGCCATGCCAACCTTGAATACCGTGACGCTTCAAAACACTTGATAGAGAATAGATGATTTGGTACTTTACCAGGCGATCTGGCTGCCAGTCCAAGGATCCACGTCTATCGTCTTGACGCTGGGCTCGAGCAGCTCAGCCTTGAGTGGCTGAAGCTTGGAAGGCTTAGTCTTGAGCGGCTCAGGCTTGGAGGGCTCTGGCTTGGAAGGCTCGGGCTCCTTACGGCGAAAGTTCTTGGAAACCTCATACTTGACAGTGCCGTCATCATGGCGACCCAAAGAGACATCAGCCAGGCCCGCCGTCAGCTGGTCGACAAAGGCGCCATACGTGTCAGTTTCGCGCACTCGGCATCTGACGCTGCTGTCCTCTGCATGCGACGTGATGGCGGCAAGCGAGTTGAAAGTCCGGAGGCAGTAGGGGCAGCGGTACTTGGTCCCCGAGTGAGCTGGCGACTTGAGGTGTCCGATGATGGCGCGGGAGTTCTTGAAGGTTTTTCTGTTCACGATTAGTGTTTGCACGTCTTCTTGGGAAAACAGAAGGGAGTGGCTTACCCGCATCCTATGACGGGACAGGCGTACTTGTTAATGATTGACGAGTAGTACCGGGCGACATTGAAATTGGGATGCGTTGGGTCATTAACATTCAACCATTCATTCGAATCCTGTGGCCCCGGAGTAGTAGCCGCGTCCAGCTGTTCCTTTGTAGGCTTCTGCGCTGGGGGCGCGTCAGGGAACAGCTTCTTGCTAGAATCCCACTCCCAGGGCGCAATGTTCTCCTTGTTGTCGGTGTGGTCGACGGTGGACTTTGGCGCGTAGAGATCGGGGAACTCCTTCTTCTTAAGCTTCAAAGTCTCGATCTTGCTCTCAATGTCCGAGTAGTCGTAGCCGCCACCGCTAGCGGCTGGCATGTAGTGTCCGTAGTTTGCCTTGACCGGTTCCTTAGTGATGGCCTGGAGCTGCGTAGCAAACTCCATCTTCTCCTCGCGTAGGTGCTCAAGGAACGACACGTCAAGGATAGCACACTCGTTCTGAACGTGGCTCATGAGACCGCCCAGTTTGACAAAGGGACCTTTGCTACATCCTGGACACAGGAGATCCTGCGCCTGAGGGTGGTCCTGCGTCAAGTTAGCACTCCATGATTGTCGTTTCCAAGGAGGAGGACCACTGACCTGTTGAATGTGCTGCATGTGGGCTATCTCGGTCTTGAAGTCCATCCCGCAGAACTTGCAGTGAATGTGCTTGGCCTTGCCGGCTCGTCGCATGTTGTCCTTGTGCTTGAGCAGCAGCTCCCAGGATGGGAACTTGACCTGGCATGGTTTGCACAGGAACGTGCCGTCGGCCTGAAGACCAGAAGGCATCGTGATTGATTGTAGCGAGTGGTTAGTAGGTAATTGTCTTGGTGATAGCAGGTGTTCGCTTGATGATAGCAGATGTTTTTCTGGTGATAGCAGGTGTGTTGCTCCGTGGTAACAGGTGTTTGTTTTGTTTGAGGAGTAGCAGATGCTTTGCCTGTGAAGCAGCAGAATGTGTGATGCAGGGTTCAGGGTTGGCGAGGGGAAGAGCAGTGCCAGTGCAGTGCATTTATGAGCAAATGAGCAAGAGCGATAGAGCTGGTTGCCTTGGGTAACCTGGGCGAAGCATTCAACAATATTTTGATTGGGATGAAATCCCTACCGTTGAGGGGTAGCTCGGCGATAAACACAACGTAGGTTTTGAGGGGGTAAGATTTTTGATTCCTGTGAAGGATCTCATGCGCAGCGAGTCACAGGGGAGGAGTGTGCCTCGAGGTGTTTGGCCCCTTGCCTTGCTCCGAGGTCAATACGGAGTACTCAGATATGCAATAGCAAGATTCGAGACACAAGACGACCGACTTTCTCAACTACCTAATTAAATTAACCTCCAGAGGGACCTTCAGCTTGTTAACCCAAATTCCCCTTAGCCATATATGGTATCTCCATCCAGATCAACATCTCTACTGCTCCTGGTAGGCACATCTCCATCTTCTTCATCCCCAGACTCGTCATCGTCGTCACCACTCCCAGAGTCCTCGGCCCCTGATTCCATCTCGAGCCCTAGCAGCTGTGCCTCTTCGTTCTGCGAGTCGGCAGCTGACGAAGGCTCGGCCGCTTTCTTCGCTGCATTGGGATCCCTAACTCTCACGCTGTAGCCTTTGTGCTTGTTCTTCTTTGTCGGCTGTCGTCCTCGGAGTTGCGTCAGCTCCTCATCCGTTAGGCGAAGGTTCGGCAGAGGCAGATGGAAGGTTGCCTGGTTCGACCGCACAGGTGTTTGATCTCCGGTCTGTAACGTCATGGCGAAATCTTCTCGAGTGAGGTGTCGGTCAAACTGAATGGCGACAAGCTTCGTCTTCATAATGGCCTTGACCTTGGCCCAGAGTCCACCGTGATACCATCCACTGCTTGGATCCCATTCTGGTCGTACTGCAGCATTGTCCAAAAGCTCTCTGAGCAAGGGATCAGTGATATCGCACACCTGCCACACCTTGCCATCAGTGTGGAATGTCTCGCCGTCAAAGATGTGACTCTCCGAGAGCTCCTCCAGAAACTCCTTGAGAGGTCCCATTTGGACCCTACGTAATGACTTCCATGTTTGGCCTCGCTGGGCGCGCTTCTGCTTCGGGAGCTTGAACATAAGAGTCTGGTAGACCCGATACTTGGGGTCGGTCCTTGGGTCAATGCCGTATGGAACCACACCGTCTCTCCATGGACCTCCCTTGAACTGGTAAGCCGCGTAGTTGAGGTACTTTTTCAGTTCGTTCCAGTTCTTGAGCTTTCCTCCTAGATGGTTGAGTAGAGACCGCCGCGTCCACACCGGCCGTGCCTCAAACGCAGCCTCCAGCTCGGCCATGATCTCGACCATTCGGGGGTCAGTCATGTCAGGGGCGAGTTGAGGGCCGGCTGGTGAAGGATCCTCGGCTCCAATAAAGTATCCGACTTGCTTGACGGCGGTCGTGTTGACTGTTCCACCATCTTCAGTGGCTCGTACATACGGATTCTGGGAGTATTGATAGTTAAAGGGGAGGCTCATATGTGTAAACATGGGCGGCGGAAGGATGTCGACATTTGGCCCTTGGTCGGTTCCAGGCAAGAACTTGAATTCCTTGATCTTGTCAACTATGGTATTATTAGAGCCTGCTTCGAGAATATTAGGAGCATCTCTCGACGTACCGTCTCCAGGGAGAACTTGGTCCACGTATCGCTGGGCAAACGCAGACTTGGGCATGTCCCAGTAGAAATCTGCGAGGCCACGGAAACGATGCGTGTTCTTGATAACACCGACAGCCTCGACCTGATACTTGTCGACATTGTCTGCCATCTTTCGGCGCAATACCTTTGGATCATCTAGCCGGGCGTAAGATGAGACCTCATCTTTTGGAGGCTCAGCTTCAGCGTCAGCCACCTCAATATCTCCTTCCCATGGGCCATTGGTCCCCCTCTTTCGCTTCCTACCAGTCCTTTTGGGGACAGTCACTTTGAGAACCACATTGTGACTCCTTGCATTGTGTGACATGATGGGTTTGCAGAATGGGCTCTCGGGGGTAAGATAGAAGGGGATAGAGTTTCTGTTTGTATCCATCACCTGTTTGTATTGTTAGACCGCAATAGTCATGGAATGCGACGAAAGAGTCACATACATGTTGAAGGTTAGGGACTCGGCCGAAGGCTTTGACAGCTCTGTCGACATTTTCCACAACAGCAGGGATCTCGACAGCTCCAAGGACGCGAGCAGGGACTGTGTACTTGGGAGCTGTCTCTGGAGCTGGCCGAGCAGGCCTGTCAACGCGAGTTTCTCTGCGTGATTGATCATCGTCAAGGCTTTCGTAGCCGTTCTCATCGGAGGACTGGTCAACCTCCATGTTGTTTTAGCTGCCGCAAAAGATCGAACGAATGATAGAGGATATCCCTGGAGGCTTCGATTGAGGTCACAACGAGTACCCAATTATTCCGCGGCTCTGGTGATCAAGAACCATTGCATTGCATACGTATAAGTTCTGCAAGAGCCTGGCGCTGCAGCCTTTGGCGAAAAAGTATGCACGTTGGAGCTCACAGAATCTGCACCAAGGCTAACCGAGTGCGGGTTGGCTGCAAGTGCCAAGAAAAAGGGACAAGAGACAAAGTACCAGGACAGGGGGCCACGTGTGGGTTGTTTCCTATCGAAGGGGACCAGAGGAAATGCGGGAAGACAATGAAGCCCGTTGATGCCGTTGTAATCGATCCACGATGATGTTTGCTTGACGTGATTCTCACCAGGTCGAGCTGTGGCTCAGCTGGAGCTTACTCCTGCGTTTCAAAAGTTGTGTGGCTGGAAAGCCCCACATGGTCTGTGCATGGAGCTGATCGTCTCCTTTGTCGCTTATCACTCTCCAGCTTCATATTTGCACAGGCCAGTCAATAATACGCGAGCTATCATTTCTCAATGGCCGAGATGGGAGAAAATGCGCAAAGTCTTCTCTTCTCGCAATTCGGACAAACCGGATTTGCGCATCAATTTACTGAATCAAGCCATACGCTCATCGTGATAAGCTGACATGCTCCAGGCAGCTGAGGTTGATTTTCACCCACCCAAAGGCAACAAGCAGCTTTTCACACCTGGTGACACTCCAAACGGACTCCCTTGACTCCCTTGTTACTCCTGTCATCAGAATCTTAAAAAAACGCCTTACGGGCCGTCAAACATTCCTACAGCGGTCGATTACTTCATTGTCTGTACCTAGGTTTAGAACTAGAACGGCTGGAATCCAAACAGCCCGGCCAGCCAAATCAAAGATGCTGTGACAGACTGGACGGGAGTGTCCCGACCCAATGGAGCCGCTGAAGCCCAGGCTTCGATGACCCGCTGCCCTGCACTTCTAGTGATGCGCGGCACAGCCTCAGGTGCCTTGGGGTCCATCAGGAGGGGCACATCCCCTAATGCGCCCTATGCAGCAGAAGCAGCCGCCTGATTTCACCGCCCGTCCCAGCGCCCATCCTAGCCCTGGCCAGTCCAGGCGCAGCCAGTGATAGAGAGGCCGGGGAGCAGGGCGTGTCAAGGAGAGCTCCCGGGCTGTTAGTGATTCCATGGCAATCTCGCCTGGGCGCTAACATCTGGTGATCCAATCCAATACGCACTTGCGCCCAGGTCACACCTCCTCTCCAATTATCGAGCGCGTTCCCTCCAAGCTTCCCCCCCGCAAAGCAGCAGAGCACAACCTACCTACCTCTCTCCGCCGGCGCCCAACAACGACGACGACGACAAGTTTCCAATCCGGCAACGACAACAACGAGGCTCGACTCAGCAGCCGCCGCGAGCATCGACCACGCCGCGTCCCTCTTCTCCCTCCTACCCCTTCCCCTTCATCTTACGACCTTCAATCCTATCCTCTTTTTTTTTTTCCTTCTTGGCTCCTTGAGACAGACAGCAGCACAGTACCAATAAGCATCAGCAGCAGCAGCAAGCAGCAACGAGAGCGAAGCCCCCGTTTCCGCCCTCCTGCGCAAGTGCCAGCGCCTCAGCGCCAGCGCCCAGGAGCCTGCACCGCCGCCCAAAGACCCGACATCCATCGATCTCCATCCCGTCCCAACAACAACAATAAGACTCTGAGCCCTGGCTGGTTCAGTGCTTCCCCCGTCCTTCTGCCTCTGCCTGCGTGGGAGGAGACGTCGCAATCCATCTGCTCGTGTCGCCTTTTCGAACTGGCTGCCTTCTCAGCTTGGTTCGTCTAGCCTTGAGACTCGAGCCTCGACTCCCAGCTCTCTCTCCCACTCGCACTCGCACTGGCGGCATCCGTCACGTCCCTCGTCCGGCTCCCGAAGGCACCACCCTTTTATCAGGCTGGCCCCTCCTCCCTCCATCACCCTGACCTGAGATCGATCGCCTGCCCACGACGATTTCTCGCCGTCCCCCCATCGCCACGACGTCTCGATCGACCGAACCTGTCGTCCGCATAGCTGCTGTCATTCCTTCGACAGCGCTTTGCCCCTGACGTCGTTGCCCCGGTGCCCCACTGCCCTCATAGAGTCGAGCAGCGGGCGTCTTAAACCGCCCCTCCACCACAAGACACGCTGTTGTCCGACAAGATGAAGCGCTTCAGCCAGAGAGTTGTAGGCTCAACCCCTCGGGCCCCCTGCCCTCCCGCCGTCCCTGACGCTAACGTACCCCTCTCCAGCTCTCGCGTGGGAAAGATTCAAGCAAGTCTTCTAAGAAGAACAAGGATTCTAAGGATGGTACCGCGTCTCCCTCATCACGGGACTCTAACCAGTCTCCCGTCCTGACGCCCACATCCTCCACGTCGACCCTGAACGACCCCCGAAACAAGCCGCTGCCCCAAAACAATGCTGGCCATGGAAGCGAACACGGTAGCGCCTCGCAGCCCTCCAACCTCTCCAACGTCACTCAGGCCGGTAATGCCCCTGACCGTTTTGGTTCCGGAGGTGCTTCGAGCCCCAACGGCGGCAACGCCAACTCCAGGTTGCCTCCGACTGTCATCATCAGCCCGACGCCTGGTGTATGTTCTCCCCTTCTCTCGCCCTGCCCTTACGCAGAGCCTTGCAACTAACAACCAATCCGCGCAGCATGTCCCTCCTCCAGGAGCCGCCGAGACGATGCCTCACGACCTCGCTCCCCCCAAAGCTGGCCAGAAGTCGCTCCTGATCCATCGCGGAATAGATAACCGGGATGCGATTCCCGAGGGACTTCGGACCCCGAAAAGGCAGCACTCGTCACGGTTCGACATTTCCGCCCACCGCGAGCTCGAGAAGTTGCCCGGCTTTCATGAAGTCCCACCCAACCGACGACAGGAGCTCTTTATGCAAAAGATCGACCAGTGCAACGTCATTTTCGACTTCAACGATGCGAGTGGAGACATGAAGTCCAAGGAGATCAAGAGGCTTGCTCTGCACGAGCTGCTCGACTATGTCGCTAACAACCGACAAGTCATCACCGAGCCCATGTATCCCAAGGTTGTTGACATGTTTGCCAAGAACCTGTTCCGCCCAATCCCGCCCCCCATGAACCCTCAGGGCGAGGCCTTTGATCCAGAGGAGGATGAGCCCGTTCTCGAGGTTGCCTGGCCACATATCCAGGTTGTTTATGAGTTTTTCCTGCGCTTCATTGAGAGCCAGGATTTCAACACCAACATTGCCAAGGCCTATATCGACCACAGCTTTGTCCTGCAGCTTCTGGAGCTGTTTGACTCGGAGGATCCCCGTGAACGCGACTTTTTGAAGACGACCCTCCATCGCATCTACGGGAAATTCCTCAACCTGCGCTCCTTCATCCGACGATCCATCAACAACGTCTTCTTCCAGTTCACCTATGAAACCGAACGCTTCAATGGTATTGCCGAGCTTCTCGAGATTCTTGGTTCCATCATCAACGGATTCGCTCTCCCACTGAAGGAGGAGCACAAGATCTTCTTGACACGGGTGCTGCTGCCCTTGCACAAGCCCAAGAGTCTCAGCATGTACCACCCTCAGCTTGCTTACTGTATTGTGCAATTCTTGGAGAAGGACGCCTCGCTCACAGAAGATGTACGTTGTCTATGTATACTCACGACCCCTATATACTAACTCTCGCAGGTGGTGCTTGGCTTGCTTCGCTACTGGCCCAAGGTTAACAGCACCAAGGAAGTCATGTTCCTCAACGAGGTTGAAGACATCTTTGAGGTGATGGATCCTGCTGAGTTTGCAAAGGTCCAGGAGCCTCTGTTCCATCAACTGGCCAAGTCAGTGGCCAGCCCCCATTTCCAGGTTGCTGAGCGTGCGTTGTACTTCTGGAACAACGAATATTTCTGCAACCTTGTCAGTGACAATGTGGAAATCATTCTTCCCATCATGTTTGCGCCCCTATATGAGAACTCCAAGGGACACTGGAACAGGTATGTTTTACAGTCGAGTCGGTCGAACAAGGTGTTCTAATGACATGGCAGGACGATCCATGGCATGGTCTACAATGCCATGAAGCTCTTTATGGAGATTAACCCACAGCTGTTTGACGACTGCTCGCACGAGTACACTGAGCAGCAGAACAGTGCGGCGGCACGAGAAGCTCTGCGGGAGCGGAAATGGGCTGCTCTGAGCGAGAAGGCGAACCAGCAAAGGGAAAGCAACGGAACCCCCGACGCGCCGCCAGCACGAAACCACGTCACACCGATGTCACGCGTCGATGAGGTTGACCCCGTCACCGAGGATAACCAGAAGCGCCTCGATTCGCTTAAGTTGCAAGACGGTTCAGCCAGCGGTCGCCGACCCAGTCTCCACGAGCGCCAGAATTCTGTGGGATCTACCCGGAGTCGATAGTTAAGAAAAGATCCGGTGTCCTTTCGAAGAAGCATGGGGGGAGTATAGCAGACAGGACGATGGTCCTTGCTGCATAGTCAGGTTTCTGCGGCGGCGGTGATGACAAGAAGGTCTTGGGTTTCCGCGGTTCAATAATGGGCTTAAGATGATGCGTCTTCGGCATACAGTCGCTTTCCGGGTTGGCCTGGGTCAGGCAGGGTGTTTATCATCGCCTTTACATCATGCCACTGGCCTTTCGACCTGTCATTCTTGGTTTTCACTCAACTAGACCATGGGAGGCTACCCATGGGGAGGGAAACTGTGCAGTCGATATTACAATGCCACTGAGTTTCCTCCTCTCGTCTGCCTCGTTTTGCGAGCTGAGAACATTGACCCTTTGATACTGTTTATTGGAACAGGCGGGAGAGATGACACGAACGGCGGGGAAACCGAGCGCACAAAAAGTGGACGTATAAGCTTCTCGTGTAACTCTTTTTTTGACGATTGTTGTTTTCTTGTTGGTGCTCTTCTTCTTTTTTCTTCACTCTTCTTCTATTCATCTTCTTTTTGGTCGGTTTCTCGCTCCTCTCATGCGACGCGGGAGGCCAGGCGTATGGAGGAGCTACGAAGAGTTACTTTTGCCTGACTGGTCTTGTTCGAGTGCGTGTGTATGTATGTGTGCTTGTCTGTTTGTTGTGGGAGGGAAGGGGAGGAGCCCAGGGGGGTAGCTTTCGTTGGCTTTTGATGTAGACGATGAATGAGCAAGACCGAAAAAGTCATTACCGGGGTAGAGTGAAGGGCTGACTGCGAGAGGACTGTGTTGCATGTCATGTACAGGATTCAACAGAATTGAGTGACTATTATATCTGTTTGAGTCTAGAATAGTTGTACAAGTGACTATACGCCTTGTGACCCCTGAATGTCTTGGTCATTGTCCCCCTTTGTTACCACCCTCCTCGTCCCCTATCATATCCACCTCTTCCCTTACCACGGAATCCACCGTTCCCTCGCCCTCCTTGGTAACCATGGTGAGGTGGTGGCTGTGGAGGCGGAGGAACTCCCCATCCGCCCATCATCTGAGGCATCATTTGAGGATTCGGGAACCAGCCCTGGGGACCTCCGGCCATATACGGAGGAGGCGGTGGCGGTGGCCAGGGACCTTGATATCCAGCTGGGGGAGGCGGAGGGACAGGGAAATCTCCTGGCGGGGGAATTGGAGGAAAATTTGGCGGGAGCTGCTGTGGCGGGGGTGGAGGAGGGCGGTTTGAACGGTCGTGGTCACGATCATGACGGTGAGGTGAGCGTGAGGGAGACCGAGATCTGCTGTACGAGCGTTGCCGCCTGGAACGGTCGTGCCGTCTGCCGGAGTTTGGACTCCGGCTGCGGCTATAGCTGGGACTGCGATGTCGACTTCTGCTCCTGTCACGGCCTCGACTGTATGTTCTGCCCCCCTGGTGTTGACTTGGGCTCCGGCTGCGGGAGAGACTTCTACCACTTGAGTTTCCCGAGAGTCGTCGACGTTTGTGCGCGTGGCGTGATGAGCTTCGCGAACGCCCTCGAGAGTAGCTGCTGGATCTGGAGCGCGAGCGGCCTCTGTTTCCGCCTCTGGCGTCTTTCCTCCTCCTCTCCTTCATCTTTTCGCAGAACTGACGGGACCAGCCGTAGTATGTCTCTCCGCCGATAATCTCACCCGTGATTTCATCCAAGAGAACCCGTTCTCCCAGCTCGTTCAAATCAACGCCAGGCTCATCATTCAGTTTTTGTTCCCGAGAGAACATGCGCTTAACCTCACCCAGTAAGCCTTGCACCGCGTCTGCCAGCACCTTGTCTGCAGGACCAGGAGCTAGCTGAATAGGCCGAATGAGATCGGGAATCATTGGCTTTGTGGAGTTGGGGGTCAAATGTGGGAGCCATGTCGTCGCGGGCAGGTCGTACCACGGCGTCGAAGGGTCGCCGTGAAGGGAGGGTAGGTTGTAAGGCGCGTCTTTGGCGAGTTTGAGGGGCGCATTGGAGATTGGGGGGGGTTCGGTCGGTTGAGATGCCACGCCGCTTGCGAGCGCGTCGTTAAGTTTCGAGATAGTGTCGGCGCCAAAATACTTCTTCTCTTCCCACATTCGAAGAAGGTTTTCGAGCTTCGCCTTGTGTTTTGGGTAGTTGTCAAAGGCTGCGGCGCTTGCGACAAGACCGGGAAGAACGCCATCCCACAATATCGCAAACTTCCCATCGCCTTTTCTCTTGATGACATGATAAAACACGTCGTTCAGGACATACAAAAGATGCAGCCTCCTCCGCTTGAGACTAGGACGCGAGCCGTCATCCTGCAAACTCATTGAGAGGATGCCCAGGTATTTAGCCAGGGCAGTGATGCGCGCGGGCGAGGGCGCAACGTTGTCGACGATCCAAGCTTTGCATTTCTGTTTGACGAGAAAACGGGGAAAATTTTAGTGCTTCTGCCAGGGGAAAACGGAGGGAGGCTTGTTTTTTGCAAGCGATGGAGCAGACCTGGACGTTGGGGCGCGAGCACTGGGAGAGGGCGTTGGTGAGCAGCGGGAAGAAGGCGTCGACTACGGGGCGGCTCAGGGAGGTTGGGTCGGCGCGGAAGAGCGTGGCGGAGAGTGTGGCCTTTGCTATGACCAACTCTGGAGTCGCCATGGCGGAATAGTTCGAGGGGTCCTCTCTGAAAGAGATGATGAGGAAGAAATCACTATGTATAAGCAAGAACAAGGTCGTGTTGCTGAAGCTCTGGTGGAGTTGGAGCTGGAGCCTCTAACTTGGCTGAGCAAGCCGCCGGGTAATTCCCGGGGCAGTCGGCACGTGGGTGACGTACCGGCATGAGCGTTCAATGCACAGGGCGTTGTATGACGCTGATTGAGAGCACCGGCAGATATTCACATCGGAGATGCTTCATGGACCCTTACCGAGTTGACAGGTCAATTCCTCCTTAACCCAATGCAATACAGACACCATTCCCATTAGCCTCACAAGAGAGCGATTCTTTCCGTAGCAAAGCAGCAAGCGAGGTCGGCGACCGGGTTCAGGGCTCCACTCCAACCGGCCTTCACCGTATTGTGTTGCATTCATCCCCATCCCCGAATGCAAACGCGCGCAGTTGAGCAAGTAAAAATATTCTGCCCTCGAATAGCCCATTGAGACTCTGTTCGAGTAGAGTAGCTAAAGCAGTCTGGATTTTTTTTTCCCCCTTCACTTCCTATATCCTAGTATCAAGTCATGACGATGCGTTGGGTAGTTGTTGTACACGGCTCTGATCACGAGCCCTTGCTGTCCATGTGAAGTCCGCCTCCCCGCTACCGGTCCTACGAGAATCGATCCCCCTTTGGACTCCGGTATACTGTAGAACTTTCATATTTGCTCTTCTCTCCCACTCGTTGCGCCTCCGTCTCGGGCGCGTGTCTCGTGGGCGCCGGGTCGCTGCTCGCTTCTTGGCTCGGGGAGCCGGCGCTGTCGGTGCGCGCAGGGCTGCCGTTGCCCTGATCGTACTCGAGCGACTCAATCATCTGCTTCTTCTTGCGGTGCGCCTCGAGCTTGGCCTGACGGTCGGCGTTGATCTGCCTCTTGGCGAAGAAGTAGGCACCACCTCCAGCTATTTCCAGTCAATTCGTGCCCGGGATACAGTAAGAGGGGAGGAATGTCTTCGTACCGACGCAGAGGGAGCCCCAGCCCAACCTAGAGGGTGAGCGATTTGGTCAGCTTCAAATTGGGACAAGTCGGAGGCGAAGTTGTAGAGCAACGAACCAGAACGATTTAACCTGCGCAACAGTCAGCAATGGCGGCGCAATTATAGCAACGTCGAGGACAACTCACAGTGTTCATCTTGACAGACAATGGCCAATTCTATGCGGCAGACAAATTTTTGGTAGCGTACAAGGCGAGTCGGTAATGGTAGGATTCAAGAGGCAGGGTTTTTTGAAGGTGTAAGTGGGATGACCTGACAAGATAAACGGAAACGTTCCTTCACGGTCCAGGCCCGGTCGGTCGGCGGTCGGCATCTACAGTATGTACCTGCCTGAGGAGAGAAGCGAGCTGGAGCTCCGTCACGGGGAGCGGGTCCGACGATAAGATAAGACACTCGTGCCCAGGCCAGCAACCGAGTTCCACGGGCACGGCACGGTACAAGTCCAACGCCTGGGCTGAGGCACGCTAGAACAGCTCTCGTCCAGGCGCCGCATCAACCACAAACTACCGTCGAGTATGTCACCCGACAGTGAGCAAGACGAAACCCCGTTACAGGCTGTTGCAAGGGTTAATGGGGGGCATCAGACACCCAATTTTAGCTCCTCAGATGCCCTCCCCCGCTGTGGCGCCCCTAGAGAGTGGTGGAGATGACCTGCCCCCGGTAACTGAATCTGCATGATGGCGTCTCCCATCGCGTTTCGAAGTGTTTGAATTATGAGACGATGAAAAGCTTCGGGAGAAAGGTTGCTGTGGTAAAGCATATATACGTTACCATCTGCAGGAAGCCGGCTTAAATAAATTACCTTTGTTGAGACTGTGGCTTTTCTTTTGCGAGTCTGTTTGTACGTGCCGTCACGCGCTAACAGCCAAACAGCCCAGGGGTTGTGTTGTACAGGCACGCTTTATGACATAAGGGTGGCTCAGCTAGCCGCACCGGCGGCTCGAAATTGTGAGAGCCACGCAAGACAAGTTGCAGCACGATCGACATCAAGGCCATGAGTAGAATAGGGGACCTCGTAGAAAAAACAAGACACTTCTCCTGAGCGTCCCTGTGCTCGCGGCCTCTCTCGCTCTTCGCTTCTGGCCTACGTCCCGACCCCTCAGGCCTGTCAACATTATGCTACAGCCCCTGTCACGACCACCGCCCAGCCGCTCCATCGATCCCCAACCGTTCTTCATCACTACCCAGCGCCGACCTTTGAGAGCTCCGTCCGTCTAACGGCTGCAAAACATCATTTCCTTTTCCAGGCACCACCCTCCGTGCCGCGACCTCGATTGATCACTCTTCCACTTCGTCGCCAGCTCGCGCGCCAGATCGTCTGGCTCCAACCTGCAACTCGACGCCCTGGTGTTGATGCCTTGATGAGCGAGACTGCTGGGCGTGGGTGTAGCGGGTAGAGTCGCCCTCGGCCCCCGCCGTCGAGAAAGAAGCATCTATTCCAGCAAAATGGAGCCTACCAACGGAGAAGGGCCCGATGGCTCGTCAATCGTATGAGGTATTCCCATCCGCTGAGAGGGCGTTGTTGGCTAACAGGTCTACAGAAACCCGTATCCTCTCTGCGGGCGCGGTTCGAGAACATGACCTCGACAAACACCGTCAGCAAACCCGCCGATGTCATCGCCCCCGCCTCGACTCCTTCACGGCCCATCTCTCCGGCCCCCAAGCCGGATCGCCTCCGAGATTTCAAGCCAGGCCAAGACGCTGCAGCGCCGGCCGTCCCTTCGGCCCCCGTAGTCCCTGCCAGGCCGAAAGAGCGGCCCAAGCCTGCTGCACTGGCCATCAGCCATGATGCCCCTCCCCCGCCGTCTCAGATGTCCGCACGACCAGTCCCGGCCTCGAAACCACAGTCGATACAACCTCAGCAGCAGACAGCGCCGCCGCCGCCTCCCGCTGTTACGGTCCTGCCGCCCCAATCACCGCCAAAGGGTCGACTGTCGACTCTTGCGGTGGGGGATCAACCTCCGTTCCTCAACCCCGATACTATTGCAACACCTTCCACTCCGGGTGGCTCATCTCGAGGCTTCAAAATCCCAAGCCGATCACATACACCTTCACCATCTATTAGCGGTCCCAAATCACCACGCCCTGCCAGCTCAAGACCTCCCTCGCCACCTCCTCCAAGGCGATCAGGCGAGCTAAGGCGGAGTGATACTACTAAGACTGCTCCTCCTCCTCCGGCTCCTCGCAACGAAAAGGCCCTGATACCTGCGCCCAAGGTGACAGCGGCCCCAGGACCCCTGGCACCTCGAAAGGGCGACATCTCTCAGGAAACCTCGCCGTTCAACAGTCCGCCAAGCAGTATAGGATCTGGCGATGGAACCCTTCCAAAGCTACCCACGCGACCAAGACCGCAGTCCCAGATCGAGCTGCCTAGTCGGCCTCGGTCTGTCATTGTTGGATTTGACCCTCCGCCAGTTCATCACTCGGTTGCCAACATACGGAAGGATCGTGAGCAGGAAGTCAATGGGTTCTCAAAAAGTATCACTCCTCAACCAACTGGTGAAGTTCGCCCTGCACTACCAGCGAGGCCTGGGACCTTTGAAATTCCACCACGACCTCCGACCCTTAACAACAATAGCATGAAACCCCCACCGCGACCTCCGCGCCCAGCTGTATCTACAGCAATTCAACCACTGGAAAATGTCCCCTCTACACCTCCAAAGCGCGTCGTCTCGACCCCGACGACGCAGCAACAGCCTCAGCAACAGCTAGCTCCCCCCACACGAGGCCATGGTAGATCTATGACGATCGACAGAACCTCCGACCGAGCGCCCGCAGAGTTTCGAATTGCTCCGGTGACTGCGGCGGCGCCCCCGATCACAGCTGTTGCGCCTCCAAAGCCAATTCAGTCAGCCGTTGTTGCCCCTGCCAAGATCGCGCCAAAGGCCGACCCCATCCACCATGTCACAGCATATCCCGATGCGTCCAACACCAACCGCCGACCACCATTCATCAAGCATGGATCTTACGAGATTCAGACCAAGTACGATGCGAGGAACTTTGATGTGTGTGGTGAATTCATCTGCGCAAGTGGGCACATGACAAGAGTATGGAGCCTCCTAGATGGCGAGCTGGTCATGAGCTTGTCCCATACGGAGGGCATCAGAGCGACCGCAGTGGCCTTCAAGCCAGCTGCTGACCCTCGAGAGGAGGGTAAGCGTATCTGGATTGGTACTAATACGGGCGAACTGATGGAAGTTGAGGTGGCCACGCACGCCATCACGCCGGGAAAGCCAAATGTCCATGGCCGATGCGAGGTCACTCGAATTTATAGACATTTCAACGAGATCTGGACCCTGGACGAATTTGGCACACTGCTCGTATGGGGCCCTGACGAGACCGCCGTTGCCAACCTCACAGGGAACCCAACTCAGAGCTACAAGGTTCCCAAGGGGCACACCTACTCCATGGTGGTCGGAGATGAGCTCTGGCATGCTACGGGCAAGGAAATCCGCATTTTTGCGCCGACGGTCGATGGCCGGTCTCAGTTCCAGGTCCTCGTCCGGCCACTGATAGCAGACAGCGCTGGTGAAGTCACCTCTGGAACCCTTGTAAAGTCACAGCCAGACAAGGTCTTCTTTGGTCATGTCGACGGCAAGGTGACGATATACTCGACTACCGACTACACATGCCTAGGAATGTTGAATGTCAGCACCTGGAAGATCAATGCCCTAGCGAACGCGGGCAGTTACATCTGGGCAGCCTACAACACAGGCAAGATCTGTGTCTATGATGTTGAGGAGGCGCCTTGGGTGGTGCTGAAGGAATGGCAGGGACACGACAATCCGATTGTGAAGATGATTGCTGACCCTTCGAGCTCATACTTTTTGGACCGTCAGCAGATCATCTCCCTGGGTGCTGACAACAAAATCAGGGCGTGGGACGGTCTGCTCGAGGACGACTTCCTTGAAGACTCAATGAAGTCCAAGGACACCCAGTACTGCGATTTCGACGAGATCAAGGCTCTCTTCTTGACTTGGAATGCCGGTGCTTCTACACCATCCAGTCTCCGCTATTCCGACGGCGATGCAACCTTCTTCCAGGACCTCGTTCAGTCCAGTGGCTCACCAGAAATCCTGGTGTTTGGTTTCCAGGAGCTGGTGGATTTGGAGGACAAGAAGTTGACAGCTAAACGATTCCTCAAGCCCAAGAAGAAGGAAGCCGGGACAGACCAAGAACGGATGAGCCATCAGTACCGAGACTGGAGGGATTTCTTGCTCAAGACCCTTGATGACTACATGCCGGCGGATGACCTGTACCATCTTCTTCATACCGCCCCCATGGTTGGATTGTTTACCTGCATCTTTGTCAAATCTTCAATTCGAGACAGGATCCGAGGCCTCCATGCTGCCGAGGTGAAGCGAGGAATGGGTGGGTTGCATGGCAACAAGGGCTGTGTAACGGTACGATTCCGAGTCGACGACACATCGATCTGCTTGGTCAACTGCCATTTGGCCGCTGGACAGTCACAAGCCAACGCTCGTCACAACGATATTGCAGCCATTCTCGAGGCGAGCTTGTTCCCGAGTGAACGAGACTCGGCAACTCGAGTTGACAACTTTGTCGGTGGAGGTGACGGCAGTCTCATTTTGGATCACGAGCTGTGCATTCTCAACGGTGATCTCAATTATCGTATCGATACCATGTCTCGGGACACGGTTGTAACGGCAGTGAAGCAGAATAACCTGGGCAAGCTCCTTGAACGAGACCAGCTCCTGGTAGCCCGTCGGCGCAACCCCGCATTCAAGCTACGAGCCTTTGACGAGATGCCCATCACATTTGCGCCAACATACAAGTACGATGTGGGCACAGACAACTACGATACAAGCGAGAAGAGACGAAGTCCCGCCTGGTGCGATCGTCTGCTTTATAGGGGACGAGGACGAGTGGAGCAACTTGATTATCGACGACATGAAGTCAGAGTGAGCGATCACCGCCCTGTGACGGGAAGCTTCAACCTCTGGGTTAAAAAGGTTGACGCGAGACGCCGAGCGAAGGCGTGGATGGAAAGCCAGCAAGGATTTGAGGACATGCGGCAGAAGGAAACGTCCCAAGACAAGTGAGTTGATGCAAATGAGACGATGCAGCACCACAACTAACAATGACAGGCTTCTCTATCTGAGGGACACATGCGGTTTCGACGAAGAGACGAGCAAGAGGCTTGTTAAGGAAAAGTCGGCGAGACGAGACAACCGCAGCCCAAGTCGAAACTAAAAGTGCATTCAACAACCACAACAGCAAGCCAGAGATGCCAGCATCCGCTTGACTGACCTTTAAGGAGGCATGAAGGGCCACCAACGACGGGGAGTATGACCGAGTATCCTGGTTTGGATTGATCTTTTTACCGGCGTCAAGACAAGGTTCGTTCCCAAAGGAAGGGAGTGACATTTGTTGGAAGGGTTATGATGTTCGCACCAAGATCAGGGGCGCGAGGAGCAGGTCATAGACTCGTTTTTACCCGGTTTTTTTTTTTTCCCTTTTGTTGAGCAAGAACGGAAGGGTTTCTTGAGTTTGATTTCTTGGGCATGTTTTGTTTTCAAAAACATTTCCTTGCGTCGTCATGGATAGAGATGATAGAAAGGGATGACCGGGATGGGATGGGTGGGACTGGCTGAAGCTACTCAATGGCTTCTCATATGCCAGGGACCAGACTCAAGGGTTCATGAGTTTGTCTTGGTCAAAGCTGAACAAGAGACCAGTGGCTCTTTATACTCGACGCGAATCGTCATCGGCGTCGGTTCGTTGTAGCAAAGCCTACTACACGAGTTTCAAGAGTGTGGCTGGGTATTAGCGGTCGCCAAGCGAGATTGGAGAACTCTCATGATGGTGGCAGGGGGGAGAAAGTCGAGCGACGAGGGTCTGGCCATGAATTCTCACGGTGCCATCCTCATAACGAAGTCGTCCCGATGCGATGCCATGTCGAACCGAAATGGGCTAGGGATGAGATGAATAATGAGGGACAATCAGCTAAAGGGGGGGGACTGGCTACCTATTTATACTGCGGGCGACTCTGCCGGGTGTTGTACAGGGCCAATCACAGCTGCTCCCGCCACCCGATGCATCCTGGAATGGACTTTTCCTGGATCCATCAGAGTCAACGCTGAGCCGCCTCACGCCAAAGCGACAGTGGAGGCCAATCATTGGAGATGTCCACTCCCCTAGCTGATGGTTGGCTCTCGAGTTCTGGACGACATTGCCACGATTGTCGACGGCCTCGTTATGATGCTCTCGCCCTGTTGCCTGTACCTTGGCACCTCTTCAAGATTCCGCGAGAGGCGCTCGATCGCGCGCACATGTCTCCGCATCATGCACAAAGCTGTCATCCATGGATTCTGGTCCAATGCGGCTGCATGGCTTGATCCAGCCTCAGGCGTCAGGGCTGAGCTCCCAGATGTCTAACCAGCACGCTACAACGCCATGTCATTTCTCACAAACCCCCCTTTTGGTTGGTAATTTAGGGTTTATGAAACGTCAGGGTTGGCTATGGTTTTTGGTTTGGGCAATGTTCATGTTGGAATGCGCACATTACGGTTACATGACTTGGTATAGACACTAAACATAACAAAATAGAATAAAAAAGACGGATATAATGGGAAGCATTGCCCATTTCTGCGGCTCGACGTGTCTCATGCTGCAGGCATCCCACGATAGATCATACGTGGTCGGCTTGTCTCGACAGGGGATGTAGGGACCGGCCGCCCAAAGTCGGCAAATGTCACTCTCCACAGATCAACAGGCGACAATCTACCTTCATCCATAGATGCCCAACGCCAGATCCCAAGGGGACAAACATCACATTTTCGATTCCTCGAGGGACTTTCTTAACAATAGCATACACGACCTTTTCTCCCCAATGCCAACGCCCGCTGTCCTACTAGACCCTGTCCTAATAGACTCATAACTCATGGCTGTTCGTTGTGTTGCTCATAATCATCCAGTGCCAATATCCAAAATGTGCATCTTCATCCGCCCCATGTCCATCTCTTGTGTTTGGCTGTGCTGTGCATCAGCATCAGGGCATGCCAATAACCCACCCGACTGCTCGTCTACCTTCCCTGGCACTCGATTCGAGGCATAGCAAGTCGCTTAGTAGCCTCTGCCTTGCCACGCAACCCACAGCATTGAAGCCTCACATATGCCTGACCAACAGACTTCGCTGGTGATGCCAACTTTATGCAAGAGTGGGCGATGGCGCGTCTGAATAACGGACCGTCGGTAATACCTGGTCCAGAATGCAAGAAAGAAATATCCAAACCGTCATCGCATCCCCCAAAGTATTGTTTGATTGCTTTTTTGTTCCAATCAACATTCAGAATCCTCCCACAACCCGAAGTAAAAGAGTTATGGGTTGATGAAGCTAAAATCAAGAGACTGGTAGTTCCAAAGGCTGGCCAGCTCTCCAAGCTCCTCATCAGAGATGTTGGCGAAAACCGCATCCGAGGGAGGCAATTGACTGCTGGTCAAGTTGGCTGGGTCTTGCACGGGCATTTGCGGCTGCCATTCGATAAAGGGGCCGGGTGCAGCGTAAGCATCAGCAGCGACATCACTGTTGGTGCCATTAGGCAAGCCGGGCAGAGCAGGAGCATCAACAGACGAAAGAGCCGTTGCCGGTGTCATGGATGCGGCCATGGTCGTCGTGGGTTGGAACGTGAGAGAGGCGGAAACGCTCTCGTGAGAAACCGCCTGGGGCGACGCCGCAGCCTCGCCGGTGCGCGCCTTTTTACTCGAAGGGCCACCCGTCATCACCTTTGGTGTCACGACTGTTCGAGGCAGGCGCTGAACGATGCGGTTCAGTATACCATACGACGTCTTGGCCGACTTGGTCACTGTGCGCAGACGCTGCAGCATGTCATGCGCCTCGTCGATGGCCTTGAAGACATCGTCCCGACGTGGAATAGTATGATGCTCATCGTGGAGGACTGCCGAGCAGAGAACAGTCGCTGTATCAAAGACACAGAACAGGACGAAGTGGAACTTGGCGTCGCGGGGGTACACGTGGTCAAAAAACCCACGCAGGGACACCATAAGCTCTAGGCAGTAGTCGATACCGTCGCTACGGATCTGAAGCTCAGCCTCAGATGAGCGAATGGTGAACGGCCGGGTGAGGAAGACTCGAATCGGGTCGAGCAGCATAGAAAACGCCATGGTCCGGAGGTAGTGGCGATGCAAGACAATCCACGGGTACGATGCATCCAGGGACTTGTCGGGGTTGTAAGCCTGGAAAGGAGCAGGGAAATCTTTGATCCATGCTTCAATGATGCGCTGGTATTCCTGGACATCTGCTGGAGAAACGACATTCTTGGTGAGGCCAAATCGACCAAACAGCTGCCGAATCAGGTTCGATTGCAGTTTCATATATGTCAGGGGTGATAGCGGCGTCCCCTCCAGACCGAGGTTTGGAAGACCAACATCGCAGTCGGCTCGGTCAATGAGCTTGGGCCTGCCGAGAAGATCTGAGATTTGCCTTGGAAAGATGAGTCAATATCCAACGAGAGAGAACGGGAGGAGTTGTCACAACTTCAACTTACCAATCGAATGTGTTCATGACGCACCAAAGTCTCCGTCGCATCTCCAGCTCGAATTCCGGGACTGGACCGGCCTTTGATTCTTGGTGTATGGCTGAGAAAACCGTCAGCTGGTAGCCGGCAAACGCGCTTGGGAACCTCGAGACATACAGAGTTCCTGGGCTTCTCGGATAGCCGAGTTCAGGACATGCCAGCACTCGATAAAACGAGCTTCCGACTTGTACCAGCAGCATGACTGCAGGAGCTGCTGGACGCTGCTAAGGTGGCTATAGCCAATGGGGACGGCGCTCCCCAGCTCACGGGCAGCTTCATGATACTGCTCCGTCAGCCTCTGGATAGTATCACCCAGGTCAACTTCGAGTTTCCTCTGCAAGTCGATATCGGTGTACTGCGCCGAGCATGCGCAAACCGTGAGGAGGAGGGAGGTCCACTGGACGCTCAGGGGGCGGTTATCACCGCGGGCAGTCCACCACAGCTGGTATTGTTCCAAAAAGGAAGGCGGGTAGATGAGATAGTAGTGGAAATTGGCATTGTTGAGGAAGTTCTGGACAAGGATGTCTGTAGCCGCGTCAGGGGTCGAAGTTCAACTGGAGGTTGCAAGTGGGTGCTTACCGGTGTACGGCCTCGGCGGGATAACCTGCAGAGCCCGCTCCAGCTGCGGAAAGATCTTTGGGTCCTTGAAGAACTCTCGGGATGATGCCTTGAAGACCTTGAGGAGGCAAAACGCGTTAGTTGGCAAAGCCCACGCTCAATGGCAACGGGAGGGGCGCGAACCTCGGCCTGCGACGTGAGGCCAAAGAGCACATGGCCAGGCATATACCCCAAAGCATCGATATCATCACCATCTAGGTCCTCGATGTCAAAATCCTCTGACTCGGTGCTGCCTTCATTATTCAGTCGACGCTTCCTCAGGTTCTCCGAGGCGGTCTTCTCGCCAGCAGGCTGATTGGCGTCCTTGAAGCGACATTTATCGGCAACTTTGCGCTTCTGACAATGGTTGCAAGGCCATTCGCGGTTGCACTGGGTAAGCGGTTAGAACTTGGGAACGAAAAGCGGAGGATAGATGTGTGCGGTTTCACTTTTTGCTTACGGCGAGCACACTCTGTGCAGGCCGACCGGTAACTGCTCTCCTTTTGGGTTTCGTCTCCCATGACGCATGCACGAGGCTAGCTGGCTGGCTGGCTACGAGTTGACGCTTTGTGTCGATTTAGATGTGAACAAAGAGAAGTTGAGTTTAGAATGGCCAAGTGACGATGAGGGCGGACTGGTAGAGTGCGGAGAAAGCGCCGTGGGAGAAATCAACGCGAGGAGAACATCTGGCCTGCCACACAAAAAGTGATATGGCCACCAGGGACTGGGCAGTCGAGGCAAATAAGCTGGTGATGGGGTCGAAGTGGAGAAATACTAATCGACCGTTGGTAAGATGCACCAGCCCGCCTGCAGATCCATCAGGTGGGTGGCACACGGGAAAGAGATGCATCGTTTTGGGGGTTGCCAATTTCTTGCCGAGGCGAGTCGAGTTGGCTCTTGTTGATTGAGCCTGGGGCTTGGGACAAGCGAGATCCAAGGAGATAAGCGAGCGAGGCGACCGAGCGAGTGAGACTGCAAGATGGATGCATCGTGCTCGCTCTATTGAGAACCTCAACTCGGTGCATCCATCGTCGTCTACTCGTCTGCCAACTTGTCACCGGCGTTGACGGCCCTTCCCGTCGAGTGAGTCCCGCTTGTCCAGCGCTATCAAGCCAAGCCTCGGGGAACCCAAGGTAACTTGTTGGTCAGCATTGTTCATCATAACAACATAAAATTGTTCAGCTTAGAAGACGAAGCAAACATTGCCGCCTCCAAACTTAGTTAGTTAATTCCCCTGGTTGCTTGACCATGAGACTCACAAACCTGAAGCCTGTCGCCTCTGTCGATTCCGGGGAATGACTGACTGAACAAGGACTGAAAGGGTGAAAAAAGCCGCGCCTCACGAACATCCACACATCCATCCAGCTCCAATTCATCATGTCGTTTCGTTGCACAGATCCACCAATGTCTCTCATTTCTCTCGTTCCGGCGTCTTCAACCCTCAACCCTGAATGATCCCCCCGCTACCGTGGCCGGCGTCGACCGGGCATGCCAATCAATCACTTCAGCCGCGGCCCCTCTTCTCCCTTTCAACCGTCCTCATGGCCCCCGGAGCTGCATTCCCCTTGGAAGGATACATGGCGTCTTCCTCTCGTTGATCGCTTGGGCTCGCATGGGCTCAAAGATCGGCCAGGCCATCGTTCCAGCTTCTCCTTTCGAGGGTCCTTCTCATCCTACGATCCGTTTTGGTGCAGCTTTGGACCAGGCGGGGAATGTTATCCACCAACCGTCATGCACGTCTCTGTCGTCCGGTCCTATAGGAGATGTCCCAACAACGCGCCCAGCCATGCTCCCGGAAGTCATGATGGTGGAACAGTTCCACGCTCGAACATGGGTGATGTCTGGTCTCGAGGTTCAAGCTAATGCCAAGTAACGACGCGCCGTTGCGGTGGCCTCGGTTGGGAGGCACGCTATCGCACATGGCTAGATGCCTCTGAAGATGGAGGAGTCAGGGTTGTTGCCAGATGGTGTTCCGTACCGTAACCTCGAGGCAAACGCTTGCACAATGCTTTTTCCGGCACGAGGTTTCAGTCCATCAAGACTCGAGACCTTGTCGAGAAGGATTGTCATTGGGTAACGGGATGGCGCTGCGCCGCAGACTCGCACAGCATTGCGTAGACTCGAGGTCAGGACCGCTGTGCAAGTACAGACTTGCCGCTGTCGCTGTGTAGCGGTTGCTGCGCCTGTAGATTATTTCGCGACATGACGGGTTTGGTACAACACCGTAGCCAGTCCGGCTGGCTCGGCGGCTCCAGCCGGCCGCCCAGAGTCCGTGGTTCACTGGCTTCGAAGCTATGGAGGGTTGCCCTATCGGAGGCGGGGGACCCTGAAGATTTTTGCACCCCAACTCCTTGAAGATGCAGCCAGGCTGGACTGCTACAGTTCCTAGGCGCCGTGGTCTCAGACTGTACATGGCGGTCTTACTCTGTTGTCAGCCCGAGGCGTAATACCGGTCAGCCTGAGGCGTAATACCGGTCAGCCGGGCTTGAACGAGGCTCTCTGGCCGCGCAAACATTGGACGTCCAAGTCAATTTGGTGGAGAATCGAGCCATTTGTTAGGGGCGACGAGGAGAGAGAACAAATAAAAGAGGTGAGAGTTGAAGATCGTTGCCCGAGTCGACTCGACTTGAGTTGGAAATAGAATGTGCTCCTTCCCAAGGGACGAGGCTTTGTGGGAGGCAGGTAGGCAGGAGGTTGTGGGAGGAAAGGGAAACCACCTCTCTTCAGGTGGTCAGAGGAAGGCGCGGGCTTCCTGTAGTTAAGAACCACAAGGCTCGCAGCAAACGCACCACATCTCGATCTCTCGCAGCCCTCAGCGCTCAGAATCCTGACAGAATGGCCCGAAAGAACACCCAGAACCCCGACAAATATCGGGTCAGGCCATAATCTTGGGAAGCGGGGCGAGCATGCAGCCGGTTCCTCGCGTGCCTATGCCTGTGCCTGTCCTGTGTCTCCCTTTGAGAGGACAGACGTCTATGGCAAGGCGATCGATTGTGGGGAGAGTGGCCCTGGGCTGGCACTGGTTCCAATGTAAACCCACCAATGGATAGCTAACTAGGTCGGTCAAGGGTAGACCAAGACGATCCCAAGACTGAGAGATGGAAAGTCGCTCATCTCGAGCAATGGCGGAATCATGAATGACCTTATTATTTAGGTCTTAGTAGGCAATGGCACTTTTTGCGAGTCTAGAATCCATCAAATGGCCTGATTTTAGCTAGCTCCCGCGTCCACAGTGTAACCGCCACAGCGCCGGTCTCTTTCTTGGCATCCACAACTCAAGCCAGGTCGACAGCCAAGGGTTCTCAGCTTCGGACTCGGGAGCTGAGCAAAGAACAAAGAACGGTCTCGAGTGGAACGTCCATCTGCAACATCCGTCCCGCTATTCAGATGGCTGATTTCTCAGCGTTAAAGTTAGCCCTGCGTGCTGTAATAGCAAAGTGACGGCTCATATACTATCTCATGCCGGCCCTTGTCACCCGCTCCACGGGCTGCATCTCCAGGCTCTTGTCCTGTCAGAACCAGGCCATTCGTGCATAAGTGTGCCTAAGCAGATGCCCGCTTTGTGAAACCCTTTGTCCTCTCAGCTGGGTCACAAAGAACTTGTCCTGTCGGCTCACTCTTGTCAGTGGATTGGGGACAGTGTTGTACTGATCAACATCCTGCATTAGATGAGCATAGTCGGTGAAGGAGTTCCCGGCAATCACACGTACCATTATCACAACTATTCAACATCTAAATGTCCTTTTCCCAATTTTTTCAGCATCGCAACATCTTGTTGCTGATCCCAACAGTGCGGTCATCGCCAAGTTATTGGTGGGGGATATCCCGCATGTCCAAGACCCTACGGATCCAACCATGACTTGTTCAAGCAAACATTTCACCTTCTGGCCAATAATTCCAAGCCAAATAACTGTGACTATTCCCCCTGCCGGGTTAGCCACATGGTATAATTTTCCGAACAGTTCCCACCACGCTTCTGCCTCTGATGTTGGCGGGCCCACCCTCAACGGTCTGATGGCGACCATCAACGTCGCCGATCTCTCAGCAAGCGTGTTGCTAATACGGCTAGAACTAGTCTCCTGCGTTGTTGCGACCAAGGTCCCTTCTCACCCTCCATACTCGAGACCCAACCGGCCGTTTATCGCTCCCTTTCAGAATCTCCACCCAGGGGACTTCTGTCAGGTCGCTGACTTTCGCTGCCTCCTCCGGCTCAGCGTCCGAGTTGTCGTCTTCCATGTCTTCATCTGTGATCTCGAGCACATCATTCCATCCCGCATCCACACCAGCTTTTTCGTAGAGATCTTCGATGTACGCCCAGCTTGGTGCGTCGAATTTGCCATGAAGCAGGACTATGCGTCTTCCTTGTGCCCTGATACGCTTGAACTCTTCAAGGGGAATGGGAGTGATCAGTTGAAGGGCCTTTGACTTGGTATCAATACCCCGAAGGAGGACTAGCCCAATGGTCCGAGAGTGCCGGGGATCTAACACGGTATCGTTGTAATTGGGTATAAACGGGAGTCCTTCAGGAGTTGTAGAGACGAGCGGCACGGGGCCACCGGCATCAACATCCATGTTACTAGAGCTCATCTCTTCTGATGAGCTTTCTGATGTGAATCCAGAGAAAGCCTTGGCATCTTCAATTTCCACCGCCGCCAATACCATGCCATTTACTGTATCTGCCAACAGTTCTGGGGGGCATTGGTAGTCGTAGGATAGAAAGCCCAGGATTCCGCGCGTCGGTGACGAATACTTGACAAGCAAGGGAGGCCTGCAAGAGAGAGGCGACGGGTTCCATTTTGCCGATGAGATTGTTTCTGATACTTCTGACGGGTTCGGGACCACTTCCTGGAGGTGGAAATAGGACATCGTCTGCATCGCTCGTAAATGTGCAGCTGTTCTAGAAGTGAACTCGGACTGCTGCGAGGGAAGTTCTGTGAATGCTGTCTTGGTGACAACCCGCAGGATATCAACTGTCTCTGAAGGGCCTTCCTCTGACATGTACAACACTTCCTCTGGGTTTGTTCTTTCGATCAGTTCTGATAGTAGATCTAAGCCCGTTCCCAGGATCCATCCAGGAGTATTGATGATAAGCGGCAAGTCGGCCAAGTCCTTGCGGTATGTATCGAATAAATCCATGGCACATGCCGAGTAGAGGTCTGGGTCTGAAGCAGGGGTAACAGAGGCCATAGGATGACAACGTCGAATATTAAAGGCAGGAGTATTGGCACCAGGGTGTATGAAAGGTGTGCCCAAGTTCGGCCTCGTAACTACAACAAGTGACAGGGTCCCTGCTGGAGCATATTCCGGTTGCCCTGGATCCAGGTCGAGAACCACAATCCTCTTCGGAGCATGACTTGGGGACCTGTCGGTGACCAGTCGATTCACAAAGAGTCGAGAAAATGTGGATTTCCCTGACGACTTTGGGCCGCATATCAGCGTTGACAGAGACGGCTTTTTGCGACTTGTTGATAGCAAAGAAGCGAGCTTCTTGTTCCATGCCGGGGGGGAGATCAGATCCTGGAGTATGCACTTCTTAGGTACATCTTCCGAGGTAAAGATCTTGGAGGTACATGTCAGTTAAAGCATTCTCTGAAGATGGAGTATATACTCACAATCTGGAAAGTGGCTTCTCTTGAACTCTTCTTCCTCGGATCTGTCTCTGAGGGTTCGTTCCATATTTTTCTGAACAGGGGAGAGATGCGACCAAGTTGGCGTAGGCTTCGCGCGTTCTGATCTGGATGAAGCTCCAATCTCGTATCCTCCGCTGTCCTCAACACCGGAATGGCATGACAAAGAGGGGCGTGAACCCACTCGGTTGTCTCTGAAGGACGCAGTGTGGCACCCGCCAAGGTCACTTCACCTTGAACCACGCGAATTCCGAAACTCCCGATCACCATAAACCGCTGCTTGCATTAGTCTCAGTCTCTCGACACGCGAATAGAGCACACACCTCACTATTAGGGAGCCGCAGCTCTATCACGCCCCCAGACTTGGTCCGATGGTTCTGTTTTGACAGACGAAAGGACGAGTACTGAATCGCTCGCTGGGGAGAACCGGTAGATTCAGGGGTTGTAGTACCCGTAGTATTGCTGGAAAATTGATGAGTGATGTTGGCGACGAAGCAAAGCGGATAATGTACCTTGCCAGCGCAGCGGCCTTGGGATGAGTAGCAGGCGAGTCAGACCCTCTTTGTTGGCGCGAGGGTTTCGAAACACTCTTCTTAGGAGTTGACGAAGATCCATTTTGGCTGTCGCTTCTCTGGAGGGGACTGAAATAGTTGGTGGTGCTTACGATTGGCTTATCGTCGTTGGCCTCTGGGGTTTTCTGTGTAGTTGGAAGAGTTGAAGCTGCTTCACGACGACGAGCGGCGAGAGCACTTATAGCGCTCATAGCTGAATAGTGTCAGCTCATGCTTGAGGCAAAAAGTGATGGTTCAATTGCAAGGTCAACCTACGCTTGGGTGTCTCAACACCATCAATCCTCCGCTTCTTGTGAGATGACATGGATGGTGATGTGGTTGGGTGCAGTGCAAAGAGGATATCCTGCTTGATTGATCACGGTAGCAGAGAGGGGTCTAAATGATAGTTGTGCATTCTGATATTATCATTCAATAACCTTTGCCGCCATCTTGTATTCCAAGATGCTCGAAAGCCTGTGGCTGGTGGTGGTTGACAGTGAATCAAAGACCAAAAAAGCCTTATCGATAAGCACCAAAATTTTACACGACCTGGTCGCGTCTGGAGTGGATGCCCCACTAGCGCATCTCTCTCTCCCAAAATTTCGTCGCCGGCATCATCTTCACCTCGACCAACCTCTCTCTTCTCGCCAATTGAACCCTCTTTCGCGAGCATCCTCCCCCAAAACCTCGCCAAAGATGGCGCCCAAGGAACCCTTCAAGGTGCACTCGCTTAGCAAGCACATCGAGAATACAAAGAAGGGCCTCTCTGCAGAGGCACAGTACAATCGACGTCCTGCCAATCGCGCCGCTGCCATCAAGAAGGAGGCCAAGTCCTTCGAGCCCAACAACATCTTTTCAAACAATGATGACGACGAAGAGGAGGGTTCCAGTGACAGTGACAGTGACAGCAGTGACGGTGACGACATCCAAGCCGATTTCTTGCGCAAGCTGACCGCTCCCTCTGCCACCAAGAAGCCTGCTTCTACTGCTTCCCGCCGCCGTAGCAAGGATGACGAGATCGCCGACAGCGACGACGAGCGAAACGCGTCGAAGAAGAGCGCAGCCGCTACAAAGAAGGCCGCTCCTGTGAAACCCGAGCCCAAGTCTTCCAGCGATTCCAGCAGTGAATCCGAGTCGGACGAAGCTGAGGGCAAGGCAAACGCAAAGACAAACGGCGCCGCCCCTGCCAAGGCCTCAGACACCACATCCAGCTCCTCCGAGTCGGAAAGTGAGAGTGAAAGCGAGAGCGAGGAGGAGAAGCCTGGTGCGATCACCAAGGCAGCCGCCGAGTCCAGCAGCGAGGAGTCCAGCGAGTCTAAGAGCGAGGCCGAACCCGACACCAAGGCCAAGGCCAAGCCTGCCGTCAACGGCAACACCGTCGCTTCCACCACATCTACAAGCTCTAGCGATGCCAGCGACAGTGAGAGCGATGACAACGACGAGCAAGCTGCCAAGCCTGCTAAGAAGACCGCCGCTCCCGAGTCGGACAGCTCCTCCTCTAGCGAAGCCGAGGATTCGGACGACGAGATGGTTGACGAGTCTATGCATATCGAAGACCGCCAGGTGCAGAGCCGGGCCGCCGTTCCCAACTTCATCGCTCCCGACTTTGTCCTCCGAAAAGGCGACGACGGTGCAAGCGGCCAGGACGTTGCCGAGATCTGCACCCAGGCCAACCTCGAGGGCAAGCAGTTCTGGTACTTCACCGTCCCTTCCAACGTTCCCATTTCGGTCGTTCAGAACCTCGAAATCCCCATGAACCAGTCGCAGTCGGGTGGCAGCGTCTTCTCTCATGAGGGCGAGGAGTATGGTGTTTCGTTCGAAAGCATTGCTCCCAAGGGCAACATTCAAATCTTGATTCCCTCGTCTGACGGTTCTCAATACCGTTCCTGTAAGTCCACTGTTCACTGACCCTCGATGCGATCCGTTTCCTAACACGTATGGAGCAGCTTCCAAGCAGGTCGACCAAGTCATGCAAGTCAAGAAGATTACACAGCTCGGAGCCAACAGCGCCGTTGGACCTGCTGCCAAGCACACTCCTCGCGCGCAGCCCTCGGGTCTGAAGGCTCGCTACCAGCCTATTGGCGTCAACGAACCTAGGGGCACTATTGGAGCTGATGAGCCTGGAGAGGAGGATGTCGAGATGACCGAGGCTCCCACTCTATCCACCAAGACCCCCAAGAAGGATAAGAAGCGCAAGTCCAAGGAGACGGCTGCGCAGGATACCCCAGATGTTTCGGCTTCTTCCAAGGCCAAGAAGCAGAAGAGGCGAGGCGAGAGTGTTGCTGAGCCCGCCAGCTCCCTAACCGCCGAGGCGGCGACCCCTGAAGTCAACCGCAAGGGCAAGCGGAAGCACACGGCCTCTGAGGACGACGCTCTTGCTGTTACGGAGCAGCTCAAGGAGGAGTCCAAGTCGGCCATCAACAAGTCCAAGAAGCAAAAGACGACACGCACCGGCAGCCCGGACCTGGGCTCTGAGCCCGCCTCTGCGGCCGGTAAGAAGCAGACTCCCGTGCTTCCTCCAGTCTTCCCCTCGAGCCAGGTGACGGGTACTCCAGCCCCCAAGGCCACCGCTTCTCCCGCAGTTGGCACCGGCAAGAAGTCCAAGAAGGCCAAGACTGAGACTGCCCTTCCTTCTAGTGCCAGGAAGGAAACTCCTGTCCCTGCCCCTCGCCAGTCTGCCGTACCTATCCCTTCGATTCCTCACTCTTCTCCCGCCCGGGCCACCTCGCCCAGCCAAGTCAAGGAGGAGAAGCGAGCTAAGAAGCGTAAGGAGAGCAAGAAGGCTCCTGCCACCCCCAACGGCAGAAAGGTGACTCCCGTACCCGCGCCAAAGATTGGCTCGGAGTAGTTCTCTGGGGCCAGGAACAGTGCTTGGCAGGGCAATGGCAACGGCGCCGGTCAGAAGAAACGATTCTGAGTGTCTTCCTGGCCTTCCAGTACACAGTAGACATTGTGTTCACTGGATCACGAGTGACAGACACGACTGATGTGTCTTCACCGTCTAGGTGAGGGCACTGTTGAGGGCGTTCCGTGTCACAAGCCTACGACCATTGCCTAGTAGTGGTTAGGGACTATATTCAGAGTTAGATGCCAGCGAGGAGATCGGGCCATTTTCTTTCTTACAGGGCATGCATGCTACGATCCCGGAGCTTTGATACCGCGACGAGACCCATGACATTGGTCTCGAATTTGGCGGCATGGCGTTGGTGGTGATTTTTTTTTTCTTGGTCGCATAAAAAAAGTCGGTTTGAACAGTAAGCAAGAGGGGAGAGGGGATCTCGACGGATAATTATCTGGCCTGCATCTCGTGGCGGACTTTTGGTTTGCGGCCATCATCGGAGGGCGAGATTGGGCAGGTAGACGAGGTCAAAGAGGAAGACAGGGTAAATATTACGATGTGTATCAATCAATGTCAGAGTACAATCACATAACACAACCCGAAAGCCCTGTTGATCGTGACATGTTGCCAGTCAATTCCAATGTCTGTACTCCTCCATTCTTTGTTGGATGGATTGGTAGGCAATGGCGAGGTCTGAGAGCCGTGATGCCACCCTAGAGGCTCATGATACTCCCAACTCCAACCTTTCAACAATACCATCTAGGCACAAGGCCAGATAGTATGTTCTATTAATATTTGTATTCCAATTTACATTATTCTATTATGATGATACGCCAGCCTCATGCCACAGTATAGTTCCTCTCAACAACTTACCCAACCACCAAGATCAAGCATCAACATCATCACGTCAATGTAACGATCGCCACCCCCAAGCCGCACCCGCCACGTCAGTTTCTGACCGGTGGCTCAAAAGATGGTGTCCATCCTTCACACTCTAAAAAAAACGCCATCCCAATTTCCCACTGGATGCAGCTCGCCTAAAGCTTCTCGAACCCCAAGCCACCCTACAGGATAGAGAGTTTCACCCAGCCAACCAACCCGATGACGCCGATAGCAACGCTCCTCTCAAGGTTTTGGTACGGTATGTGATATCTTAAGCTCACAGAGGCCGGCGAGTCTTTGGGAGGGATAGGGTTCTGCAGCAGATGACACTTTGGGAACCACACACTTGCTCACATAGAGTTTCACGGGGCCAAGTTGCGTGTAAGCTTAGTCGATGGCTCAGCGAGCATCGTCAGCCAAACAGAACAAAGCTAATAGAGATCCACGCCGTAGTTCATGTAGCGATAATCAACGGCGATCGCGGCTGGTTGCGGTGTCTCTGAGTAAACTGTGGGGGCTGGTGATCAGAGAAACGGGCCTGTATCTCTTCAAAGTTCGGATTCTATGCACAGGTCAAGGAAGAGACAACCTTGATCCGGGTGCGCTGCGAAGTTTAGTAGACGGTAGACGACGGTGTAACATGCACCCGAAAGGAGTGTCTCCTGTACAACCTCACTCTAACCTCGTACTGCATATTCACAGTCGTCACACATAGAGCAATCACTCGGACAACCGCGAGTACCTCAGGAGACGGGAACCATATCAACCTTTTTTCCCCCTTCTCATTGACAGCGGATGGCGGAAAGCAAGGCAAGCAAGGTGTATGTCGTGCAGCAGAAAAAGCCGGGAGCATCTCCCCCCACGTGGCCGACACGAGGCCAAGCAGACAAAGGGGGAACAAAAGGTTCAAGGTGCAACTCCAAGGGCAACTCGTTCTCTCTCGACTCGATCCATTATTGGCCGAGGGCTGCTGGTCAAAGTAAAAAAAAAATCACCAGTCATTTACTGTGATCGAGTCCGCTAGCCGAGGCTCGAAACCCGCAACTCATCAAGTCCGTTTGCGGACTTGTCGGAAGAACCGGCGAACGGCATTCGAGGTCGAGAACATCAGGAGACCGCCGGCAATGCCTGCATCTCACATCGTCCCACACTCGCCGCGCCGCCGAGTCTAGAAAAACTCCGTGTGCACATACATCCCACGCCGACAAGTCCCGGCCGAGCAGTACCGAACACGGACCAACGGCCTTTCGCCTCAGAATCTTTTTGTGAAGAGATTTTTTTGCTGGTCCGTCTTCGATTGGTAGGTAGGTCTCGACTAGACACTAAATCGAATGAGTGATCAAAAAATCGGCCGAGAGAGAGAAAGAGGAAGAAGTAAAGAACAAGTCGGCGTGGTCCCAAGTGGGGAATTCGACGCAGGTTTCACAATGATTGCAGCCCGTTGTGGGAACTCGACACGTTCGTCGTTGGCGGCGAAATGCAAATGAAATTTGCGTTTAATTACCCTGGCTCAGGCAAGGAAGAGACAGGCAGACTGATGTGGATAGAGAAGCTGACGGCAGCATCAGCAGCATGAGCATGAGCATCAACCGCGGCTCGCTCGCTTGCTGTAGACCGTTGCACTGACCGCCTCGCCTCTCCTGCGCATCACAAAGCCAGGCTTTCCTTGGAATCCTCGAGTGATCATGCATACATACGTCTTGGTGTTGCTGTCGTAGCTCACGAGGGCACCCGACTGCAGCTAGACCAACCAGCAGTGGCCGATGGGACGTCCCGGCAGAGCTCTCAACACCATGTGCGTCCATTGGGCAGCTGGCGTCCTTGATCCATATCTTGGGTGCAGGGAGGGAGGCACGCAGCAGGCATTGGCGCAGAGGACGCTCGCTGCAGTCATTGTGCATTTGGCGATGGGTTCACATGTTGGCGGTCTGGAACCACCTCTCCCCAATGAGAGGCCCCGCGAGAACGACGGTGTCGTCGAAGCATGGAAATGCTAGCCGCCAGTGACCGACTGTTCGAACCGGCCAGAGATGGCGGCCTGAACTACTGTACCGAGTATTCTTCACTGAACCTGCAACGCACGTCGTTGAATCGAAACGAGGGGCCAAGCTCAAGCGCCGCGTCGTTAGGCTCGACAAATGCCGAGTGTGATATCACGCAAAGACATGGCGGTGCCAGGTTGACTGCCGTCTATCGCGACTCGAGCAGGGGCTGGCCCTGTCTCCTGTTAACTCTCCGTGTCCCCCTTTCGCCATTGTCTGCCAGTTGATGAGTGGCAAGACGGTAATCTCCAAGGAAATCAACCCTATTTCACAGTCGTGCCCAGTCGCGCGACCCCGGGGGATCGGGCTGAAAGGATCAATCCGCCCTTCATCTTATCGTCTCCATGAGATCGTCAGGTCGCCTGAATGTGTGAAATGGGGCCAAGAGGACTAGCGCCTCAAAGTGATGGGTGTCTCGTGCGCAGGTAGGGTCCCCTTGGCTGATCCCCTAGGCCAGGACCAGCAAACTGGTTCAAATGCTGCGAAGCCGCGCATCACGACACGTCAAAACATCTGGCCATGGGCGGTGACGGGCCTCGTTCGTTGGCCGTCGACCTGTTAGAGATTGCAGGAGGAACGTCAGCCTGTCGACCAACGCATCCGTCATCAAGACCAGGCACGCAAGGGACCATGCTCACTCTCTTCGCTCCTCTCTCTCTTTCCAGGGAGCTGGACAAGTTTCGCATCCCTGTCGCGGGAGCCTGGGTGCTGGCCCTCCTCCTAATCTCAGCAACCCCTGGTCTTCCGCTGCTGGCCTTGCAGCTAGCTGTCCGTCCCCCGAATCCCGATGTTAGAGGTGCTCCACCCTCGGATCCCTCGCACTAGATGGAATCCGCGCCTCGCATATGGGAGAGCCTGTCCGCAGCCCATGGCCGGGACACCGAGCGACCGTCTCAAGAGCCTCCATCCAGCAAGCGGCGTACCCCAAATCCCCGTGGGAGTCGGGTTCGGAGTGTGCAAAGCACCGGCTGCAAGCCCTAATGGAGGTAGGGCGGACGGAAGCGACGTCACCGTCCGATGGTGATGGGGCTTAAAGGTACTAAAGAGGAGCTAGGTCAGCTAGCCTGCCGCTCTCAATGGCAGAGGCTCAACGGTCGCTTCTGCTGCTGATGCGAGTGCTGGCTGACTGACTCTGCAGAATCAGTTCCTCCGCTGCATCCGGACGAGCCGAGGCCATTGTCAATGTAGCAATGGCGAGCCCTTGAGCGACGAGACCGAGACCGAGCGAGCCTCCAACCCATGGGTGACCGAGGTTTCGTGGGGTTGCTTGCTTGCTACATATCCTGGTTCGTCCGTGTCTCCTGAGTGACGGATTGGCGAGGGCGCGCGGCTACTCGCGTGGGAGAAGGAAGGGGACGGCGACAGAGAGGAGGGCCTGGATGATGCGAAAAAGCCCGAACCATCAAACCGTTACGCGCATCATCCATCAAGCGACCTCGCTCTGGTCGTATGTAAATGTCGCCCATGGTTTGCTTTGCAGGGTGAGGAGGCACAGGGCTGAGTCGAGACTCGAGTCCGTCACTGCTCCAACCGGTTAGGGGTAGGGAACATGGGCACATGATTGATTGGTTTGGCACGATTTGATGCCGTTTCAGCAGACAAGTGGTGATATTGGCCAACACGGTCGACGGGCTGGAAGTTAATGGATGGGTTGCTTGGGGTGAGAGCCCGTGGTAGATTGGTTGCAGCTGACTGTGCTACTGTGCTGTGCTGCTGGGAAGAGGCTGGTGATGTTTGATGGTCGAACGCCAACGCCAGCGCCATGCAGGGTGCGCCGCTGCCGACCAGACATGCAGCTAGGATCAGCGATCATCAAGTACCTCTCCCCTCTGCCTCGGCGGGCGAGATACATTAGAGGGCATCATGGAGCCCTGAGCTTCAGGGCTGTGGTGGTGTTGAGCAACCAGACGTGTGGGTGTGGAGGTCAAAGTGTGAGAGAGCTTGAAAGCCACGGCAGCCACGGAAAGCATTCCACATGTTTGGCCCGAGAAAGAGAGAGAGACAAGGTACCTCCACCACAAGTACCGCTGACCTTGCCATTCGCTCGCTCTGTAAATGCGACTTGGTGCGAAAAAAAAGATGCAGTGGCCCCAGCTCCTCGCGCCGAGAAGCTGATCCTTGTCTCTGCCTCCAATGGCACCGTTGGCCATCTCGGCCTGCGCCTGTGAAACTTTGCCAGTGGAGCTCCTATGCTTGCTCTTGTTCCCTAGCTCTTCGTCTGGGCCTGGGCGGCATCATCGTCTGCATCATCCACCCGGCGGAATGCACCGTAGCTCGGCCGCCGTCAAAGGTGGAAGAAGGACCCTTCAACAGAAACTCTCCGACCGAGGGGTCCTGTTCAGCCCGACGCAGGCGGAGAGGCCGTGCATTGAACAAAGACCGAGTGATCCAAAGCATGAGATACTAGATGCACAAGTGGAAGCATTGTAGCGTAGAAGCCCTGTCTCGATGGTCACGGGGCCTTGGATATGATCAACTCTGCAGAAAAGAGAATTGTCATGACCTCGCGGGTTTGGCATGTCGATGGGCATCTCCGCTCAGCTCCGCGTATTGCCCGTATGCCGTATTAGCCCTGCTGGGCATTGACTGACTGATTGCCAGCACATGTCGCTTGCCGAGATGCCTGCCCAATGCTCATCAGTCAGGATACATGCTGTACCCGCAGTCCTCTTGTGATGTTAGATTGAACCGGGGTGATCGTCATTTTCTTACATCCCCATCTCATTCTCCAGGCCCTGCCTGCTGAGCTCCAAGGCTCGCCTGGCTCCCGTGTGAACCTGATTGGCGACTTGATCAGTCAAATCTACGCAGTGCGCGCGGTTCCAGGTCGCTGTGCCACAGTCATGACGATTCACAATGACCCAACCGCCAAGGCCCCAGAGGCTGTGCAGCCAGCTAAGACAGTAAAAACTATCGACCGTTTCTGATGGTGACGTTTATACTGAAATCAGCCACAGTCATGGGGTAATGGAGGAGGCTCATCGAGGATGCCCGAGAAATAATGAGAGGAGTGAAAGGAGTGGGTCAGAGAGACACGGCTGCTTCATCAATGAAAGCGAAAGAAAGGCAATCAAGACTCATGCTCGACCCATCGTGCCGGGGGGGTTGTCTCGTCTCGTCTTGTCGTCACAGCTGCCCTTTCGTCCACTGTTACAGTACGCGCAGCGTGCAGCTACTGAGCCAAGAGCCAGAGTCTCCAGGGCCCAGGGTTCAGGTCCCCTAACGGATGGAATGGGCTGTACTGTAATAGCAAAACGGTTGAGCTGGCTGTGCTGTGCGAGTGTCCACGTCGGCGAATCCCCCTCCAATCTCACGCTCTCAGCATCGAATCGGCGCCCTCGGGGTCGTGGGTCTTGGCAGGCTCCGACGTGCTGTTCATGGATGCAGTCGCTGAGAGTGAGCATCATCCAGCATCATTCAAACAGGGGTGACATGCCCGCAGGCCTTGCTCGTTTGCGTCGCCGAGGTACCCGTCGTTAACGGCCCTTCAGGTTGCCCGGCAGCCCGCCAAGGATGGATGATGTGTGAGATCGAGGGAAAAGGGTGGGCTGCCTCCCGTCCTCCTCCACTCCACATTACGGTGGCCGTGCTTGCCGAACTGCGCCGCTTTCTCACCTGAGCCTTCCGTATTCAATCAATGATTGTTCCAGATGGCCATATCCAATTTCCAGCGTTTGCGGCTGGGAGAAAACGTACGTACGTATTGAACATTGCCTCGCCTGCGCGCACGCGATGTCGTCGCAATCCGGTCAGCGTTAGTTAGCAAGGGAACCCTCACTCACGCGACATGAGCCGCCAATGGGTCTTGGCGCACACTGCCAGGAAATTACGGTAATACGCCGTCGTTCGGGCTGCCGTAAACCCCGTTCCTCCGCGGTGCCCGGCCGTGTGCTGCTCTGCTGTGTCAGCAGCTTCTGGTCGGCTCTCGCACACGCGACTTGGTCAAGGCGCGTCGCCTGATTGGCTCCCGGGCAACCAGAGCGTCAGAAAAGGCTCACGACGGCGCAAAACAGGCTTAGGCGCCGGCCCCAGTGCAATTTCCAGTCCACCCTGGTCCCCCATCGACAGGGGCCCCGCTGGGGCTTGTTGGCTTGACGGTACCCGGGGCCCTTGTAGCTTTGACTCTGATCCCGCAGCATCCGGCGTCCTGCCTGCACGAGTGCCCGAGTGCAAAGAGGGAAAAAAAAAATCTTGCTGCTGCTGCGGGCCCCTTTGTTGTGAAGCTAATTCCAGTAGCGCCCACTGGACAAGGCCCTGTCGTTTCGTCCCTTCAGTGGGTGCGCGTGTAAGTGGCCAACTGTAGACTTTGGCCGGCACAGCGCTGCGAGCGCTGCAAAGCACCCGGCCGCAGCCCCTGCTGCACCACGCTTCCTGCAACTCGTCATCATTTCTCGATCCCTCTCTCCTCCACTCCTCCACTTGCTCATATTACACCCGTCTCCTCTCCTTCTCTTTTCTTTTCCTCTCTCCCTTTGCTCTCTCGATCCTCGGCTTGGTTTCGTCTTACCTTCGTACCTTGTTAAGCATCCCTCCTCCTCCTCCTTCTCTCCTCACGGCTTCAGGTACTTAGCCTCACATCTCTTTGTGTGGCGTCCTGTCGCGTGCTGTCTTCCTCCCTTCGCCAGCGACTCGACAACCATCGCTGCAGACGACCACCCCGACGATTCCGACGGTCGTTGAATGAGTGCCTGTGTGGATTGGTCCTCTTTGGATATGAGGTAGTTTTTGGGTATTCATATTGGGACACCGACTACGAGTTACGAGATTCTCCCTCGACCAAAACCCCCTGCGCTTCAACAATCACTGTCGCCTATCCGGCCTCGTCGTTACCCCCCTCGACCAGCATCACCACCCGGACCGTCACCATGAACGACTTTCCCACCCTCTCTGGCAAGCCGAAGCTGCAGCTTCTTTGGCCTGACCAGCTTAATCTGCCCTTCATGAACACGGCGGTTCCCCAAAGATACCGCATCGGCCGTCGCCGCACCAAGTCAAAATCCGGACCTGGCAACGAGGAGATCACTGGTCTCAAGACTTCGTTCAATGCTTGGGATGGCGTTCGCGATTTCCAGAAGCACAAGTGGGCAACTTCAGATCTCCAATATGTCTTCCTCGTGCTCCTCGCACTTTTCTGCCTCTGGATCGCTCCTCCAGCCCCTGGCGTCAAGCTCCTGGTCGTGGTCGGTAGTGTCTGGCTTGTGCTCATGCCTGCCACTCGCCAGTTCTTCCTGCCATCGTCAATGATCTGGATTTGGCTTCTGTATTTCTTTTGTAGCCGGTAAGTTTGCACTGCAGCTCCTCGATCTTCTTGCATGCTCATTTCTCCCAGATTTATCCCCTACGAGGTTCGACCTCATATCTGGGTCCGAGTGCTGCCCGCCCTCGAGAACGTCCTCTATGGCGCCAACCTTTCCAGCATTCTCTCCGCCCATCAACATCCGGTCCTCGATATCCTCGCCTGGGTTCCCTATGGCCTATGCCATTTCGGTGCCCCTGCCGTCTGCGCCCTGATCCTCTGGATCTTTGGTCCCCCTGGCACAACCCCTGTTTTCGCGCGCACTTTCGGCTGGATGAGCATTCTCGGTGTCACTATTCAGCTCGTCTTCCCCTGCACGCCTCCTTGGTATGAGAACGAGCATGGCCTCGAGCCTGCTGCGTACGGCATGCCCGGATCTCCCGCCGGACTCGCTCGCATTGACGCAATTTTCGGCATTGATCTGTACACGACCAACTTCAGCTCTGCGCCCGTGCCCTTCGGCGCATTCCCCTCGCTTCATGCTGCCAACGCAGTTCTCGAAGCCCTCTTCATGACTCACTGCTTCCCCCAGTTCCGCACCTACTTTATCCTCTACGCTGGCTGGGTCTGGTGGGCCACAATGTATCTCAGCCACCACTACGCGATCGACCTGGTTTGCGGTGGTCTCATTGCTGCCTCCTTCTTCTACGTGGCAAAGGCGCGATGGTTGCCCCGACACCAGGAGGACAAGATTACCCGCTGGGAGTACGAGTACGTCGAGTACGGCGACCGCAACACGATTACGGACGAGGAATACGGCGAGTACTTCGGTCTTGGCCTGCTGGGACGTCCGCGGGCCGACTCTAGCGATGGTTGGACTGTAGCTAGTGCCTCGAGCTACAGCTCCAGCAGCGGAACCCTGAGCCCAACCCTGTCGGAGGAGGCCCTCCCCCACATGCTCATGGATCTGGACGAAAACGGACATGCCTGGGAGGGCCAAAATCGACCCCGCGAAGTGGAACTGAGCGAGGTGGTTGTTGGGCGGTAATCGATTCGATTCAGCAGCATGCTGCTGAATCGAATCGATTANNTAATCGATTCGATTCAGCAGCACGGTCTTAATATCTTCTGAACGACTTGATCCCACAACACTTCCACGGTTGATGGGAGTTTACGAACATAATGCCCGAAACCCCAACTTTAATTTTCGACCCTACATATTTTTTCGACAAAATCTTTGGCATTCTACAGCACAGCGACTCGGCGCAACGCGGTGTTTGTTTTACTACGGCAGATGCTGGATTCTGGCGCAGGGCCGTCAGGGCCAGACGGATACTGTAATAATGGGGTTCCAGGGAGCAACGGTGCCCCAAACTTAATGCGTTATACCCTGTCAAGGGACGAACCTGGATCTGAATAGAGTAATGTATACAATGCAGAGGAGGTTAATTCGTGCGTGGGCATGAGAACGACATGCCATGCATCGAGACGCTCGCTAGAGAGCCTGGAGCCAGACCAGGGGGGACAAGGTACACAAGGCGCCCTCTTGGTGGGGATGGGAAAAGGAGGGACTCATTTTTGGCTCGCTGATGGCTGAGCCTCGGACGGTTCTGGAGAATGAAAACCTGTCGGCGCAATGAGGCGGACGTCTTTTCCGGGAGTGAACAGGAAACGGAATACCAAAGATACCACTCGCTAGACATTAGGAGTTAGAAGGGAATTGACAGACCATTTACTGTCACTTGTTTGTCTGTGCTTGCTTGTGATGCTCTGTTTTGTTGGCAATCTTTTTCGGTGTTGCTAATAGCAACCTTGGACTTAATCTCAGCTATGCTGGAATCATGATGCTGATCATGCCGAGTCTGGTGAACTTGGCAACAGTCAATTCAGTAGTGAGATACTTTATTTCATACTTTCGATGTTTAAAACACCATTGGACTTGTAGCACCAAGCCGGCTCAGCGGCAGCGAGATGCTGGTTGTTGGAATCTTGGCTCCCACCATGGTTCCCCATAAGGCGTCTATCGATAAACCAATGGCCTCTGGGAAGTCTGCAACAATATACGTAGAGTTCATGTATAGTTGTCACGTATCATCCAGTGTCGATGGCCCCGTAAAACCCGACAAGTTTGGCACCGTTCGCCTCGGGCTGCTCGAGTTTTATGCGAGGTCTCATACGTGAACATGAATCAGCGGCACAGAACTCTCGCTTCCCTTTCAACGCACACGAGTCCCCAGCAAGTGAACATATGGGCACAAATTCTGCAAAGTGTCGAGTTTTCCCCAGTGTTTTGATTTCGACTTTGGCTGCGTAGTCCCTGGTATCTACTCCAAAAGCGTCTCATGGCTGCTGACAAGACAATAAAGGAGGAAAGAAGACATGAAAGGAAAGGAAACAAAGAAAGAGAGGTATGAAAAAAAACATGAGAATAGAAAGGAAAAAGAGATGTAAATGAAACCGTGCTGATTCATCATCCTTTCTTCTCAAACGGCGAGCCTGCGCTCCGTTTCAAAACTCCCACTCTTCAAGTCCAGTGACTTCAAGAACAATATCGCTGACATGCTCCTCGTCTTCCCGTGCATCAACAAATCGTGACTTTGCTCATCAAATCGCCCATATGAACCTGCATTATCTGGTCTTGACTTTGAGCCCCCTTTCAAACCTAGAGGGCCTCCTCCCAACGAAAACTTTCATCCCTCCTTCGGCGAAAAGGCACGGCTCATGTCAATTTCCGTTGACTGTGAATTCTCCCTCGTAATACACCAATGGCACGGACATCTCCCGCATGTCGGTTCTACCTCTTCATGGCGGGTCCGCTCCAGAGGCCCTTGGACGTCTCAATGATGCGGTTCCCATTATTGCCCGGTTGCAATGCGGATGGGACATTGGAGGCCCCAGTGTTGCCCATGACCACATCAGTCTCGGTCTGTGTCCCATAGCCACTGTCCTTGGGCTGGCTGTTGGTCATGGATATGGCGCTGTCATCTTTTCGAACGCCAGGTTGCTGCTGCGGCTGCGGCTGCGGCTGCCGTGCAGCACCGCGGTTGGGCTCCTTGGATCGAGCGCCGTCCATCAGACCATTATGGGCCTCACGGAGCTTGTTGATGGCGCGAACAGTGTCGATAGCTGCGTGCAAAGTCCGGCGGGCGTTGAAGTTCTTCTTGATGTTGGGCAGCAGGTTCTGGCTCTCGCCCTCGGCATTGATGAAGCCTGCGACGAAAGGATGTTGAAGGGCCTCGTGGGCTGTGATGCGCTTGGTAGCGTCAATGGTCAGGCAGCGCCGAATAAAGTCCTTTGCGTGGCTTGAGACGCCGCGCCAGTACTCGATCGGGGTGAAGCTGTAGTCGGCATTGAGGATGGCCTGCATCTCTTCAAAGTCGGAGTCGCGGTCAAAGGGGGTATAGCCACATAGAAGGAAGTAGGTGATGACACCCAGTGCCCATAGATCGACGGGCTTGCCGTGACCCGTCTTCTTGAAGATTTCGGGAGCCATATATCCTGGAGTACCGCAAGTTGTAGTGAGAACGTGGAACTGCTCCTCGTCCATGATTCGCGAAAGACCAAAGTCGGCAATGAGAAGGTCAGCATTGTCCTCTGGGGTGCGGAAGAGCAGGTTCTCGGGCTTGAGATCACGATGGACAATGCCGTGGTCGTGAAGGTAAGCGACAGCGGAGAGTGTAGCGCGGACGAGGTCGGCGGCATCGGATTCAAAGTAGGAGCCCTTTCGGCAGATTCGGTCGAAAAGCTCGCCTCCTAGGGCAAGATCGGTGACGAGGTAGAGGTTGTTCATGGTCTCGAAGTAGTCAACGAGAGTGAGGATGTTCTGGTGGCCCATGGAGACCTTCTTGAGGACGGCGATCTCATTGCGGACCTATATTGCACATTTCGTGTAAGGCACTTGGGGTTTCAAGAAAGGGCTGTTCGACCTCGATGGGCAACGGGAGGAACCCAGCGAAGAAGAGGATATTAAGGCAATGCGCACCATATGTTCGCGACCAGCCATCAAGCGCTTGTTAATGACCTTGGCGGCATAATAGCGGCCAGTGTCGATATGGACGCACTCTTTGACGACAGAGTAGGAGCCTGCTCCTAACGTCTTGCCAACCTTGTATCTACAAGGCTGGACTTGAGGTTGTGGACGAGCGGCGGGGTCCATGCTGAGGGTTGTGATGCGAGGCCCCGTCTAGGAGTAAGGTAGGTAGGGAGAGGTGGAAGATCGCAATGCCCGCAAAGGGTGAACTGAAGAGCGCAAGGCGTGAGTATCGTGCGGTATTGTCGCGAGGGGAGGAGGCGGTGATGGGCACTCTTTCCAGAGGAGTGCGTTGCTGAGGGAAGAGAGATGATGAGAAAGAGAGCCGGCCGGCTGAAGAGGGAAGAGTGTCAGCAGCTGAACACAGATGTTGTC